>CAHIKZ030000120.1:580000-600000 GCA_903632075.3 Acanthosepion pharaonis | reverse complement strand
GTCTTGAGATAGAATAACAAATTTACATAACCAATATTATTAACTCAACAGACATTAATCTCTATCTATAAAAGTGTGTGTGTAACGAATGCACGGACGCAATTTTTGACAGATTTGCACCAAAATTTACATGCACATGCTCCAAGTTAGTGGGAAGGCCAAGACCAATTTTGCATTTCCCAACTCCCATCAATAGTGGAAATAATTGATTTTTTTTTCATGCTTCTACGGCAGTTTTCATGTAGTTTGTGGCCATTTTCTATTGGCCAGAGTGAGAGCCTATAGCTGGCTGCCATGAATAGGCAGGAAGATTCAACTGGCCTGCGTGAGAGCCAACAGCTGACTGACATAAATGTTAACTAGCATGCTAGCATGCAAAAAAAATCGATAGCTGTATTCGTCAAAAGCGGGAAAAATTTAAATCTGCATGGCACTTTACTCCAATTGGCTCATTCAATTGCTTAAACTCAATGTTGATTCTGATTCCGCAGAACTGGGTTGGATGTGAAAAAGTATTTGTTGTTAACATTCGTTTTTCATTCGGTTTTTCCAGTTACGAGTCCTTTTTTAAAGCTGATCGTTTTGTGTTCCTTTTGTTTAGTTCTTTTTTCGTAACAGATTTAATGTTTAGTATAGAGGTTAGAAAAAATTTTGCAGTGTGAGATAGTCAAGAAGTAAGTCATGTAGCAACATCAACACGGCAAAGGGCACTTGTTTAAAGGCAAGGAAGGGCAAAAATATTTTAAGTCAAGTGATAGCGATTGCTGTATGAGTCATACAATTTTTGAATCAAGCACAGGCAACGCCAGGCCATGCTGCTAGTATAAATATAAAAGTGAACATTGAAGTCAACACTCAGAGGTGACAGGCTGTTTCATGCTGGATGCAATCTTCATGCCAATGATTGCATTCAGCATGAAACAGCCTGTTGCCTCTGAGTGTTAACTTCAATGTTCACTTTTATATTTATATTTGCTCTATCTCTGATATTGAGCCCTTAATCCCATAAATATAGCACACCTTAAAACTATATTTCTCTCTCTCATATATATATATATATATTTTTATATACATATGTTTATATGAACTTTTGTCCTTTAGTTGTGAGAGGAACCCACCCCCAAATTTTGCAAAAGTATTTTTGATACACCCTGTATATTTATCACTTGAAACATTATTTTTAGTAGATATGCATATTTGAGTTGATGCTTTATTTATTTTAAACAGTATTTATTTTTTCTGTCAGCTTGAATACTCAAGAAAGCTTAAAGAAAATGTGCCCTCTGGCAGGATTTGAACCAGCATGTCCCTTTGTGGGATTTGAACCACTGTCTGAACCAGCATGTATTTGCCACTAAGCTACAAAGAACTTCACAAAAAACCACAAATTTTGTTTTGACCTTAACACACACTCACTCATCCAGATCTTACTTGAAACACATATCTGCTTACTTTCATATTTGAAATGTAAACATATTAATTTCTAAAGAATTATTGATTTTATTTTTTTTAATCCAGCATATCTTAATTACTTCTAGTGGATATCCATATTGAAGTAGAGGTTCTATTCATTTCAGCCTATGTATTTGAGAACAGGTTCAAATCCTGCTGAAGGGCATATTTTCTTTGTTTTCTTGACTGTGTGGGCCTGTAGACAAAACAAATACAAGTACCCACTAAAAATAACGTTTGAACTAATAAACATGGATTAAAAACTCTATATGCTTACAAGAGTTCCTAAGTTAATGAGATCAAGTGTTGCTGTCCACCTACCAACTCTTTTGAGTGCAATGGGGGAGGTATTGCATCATTGTTGGAATCTTGGAATGAGGCTTCTTTTATAGTTTAGAGAGGAGGAGAACAGTTACTACACTTTCATCCCAGCCTGGTGTTTGAGTGACATGTCTCAATCCCAACCAGAAGGCAGGGAAAGGATCACTGATCCTCAGCAGTGACATTTTAATATGAGGAAGATTGTATAGAGATCTGAATCCAAGGCAAAAATGTCTTACAGTATTTAAATAATCCAGTCATTTCTGAGAGGTATTATGCTTGTAACAATCATGACAGTGGAAAAGTAAACAAATAAGTAAATATAATAAAAATGATGATGATAAACAATAACAACAACAGTAATAATAATAATGATAACAATAACAAAAATAAATCATGATTCATAATAGATAATAATTATCATAATAATCATAAACAATAATAATAGTAATAATCCTAATAATAATACATCATAAATTATTAAAGACAATAATAATAAATGGGAACAATACTAATAATAAATAACAAAAGTAATAATTATAATAAACAGGAACAATATTAATAATAATGCATTTTAATATCAGTTTAAAAATAATAAAAAATCAGAAGGGATAATAAAAATCATAAATAATAATAATATAATTAATATTAATCATAATAATAATATTCCTTATAAAAATAATAATCACTGACAATAATAATCATTCTAAACAATAATAATAATAATTATCATAATCAATAATAATAACAATAATCATAAGAATAATCATAAGGAATAAAATAATCATAAATAATATTATAAAATAAATAATCACAATTCTAAACAATAATAATAATAATAATAATAAATATAAGCAAAAATAATAACTAATAATTGTAAGGAATAATAATCATAAAATAATAATAATAATCATAAAAATAATAAGTAATCATAAGCAATAATAATAAAAAAACAGGAACAATATTAATAATACTACATTTTTAATTTCAGTTTAAAAAGCAAAAATAGAGAAAACAGTATTCTGAATTGGTTTTCAACATCTCATTCCTTGAATTCACTCTTGGAAAAATTGCAGACCGCTCTTACTGTTGTATTGCACTCCATTCACTCTTATCCTGCGGGGTTTCTCTGAAGATGCCAGGTTCATTCAAGGTCCTCCTCGATTTTTGTTCCATCTCTTGAATAGATGTCAAATGCACATATTGTGGCTTGCAGGAATCTCTTTGCCTCTCCCACCTGACATTAACCACAGCAACTAGAACGGAACTTTAAAAAAAAAAAAAAAAGAAAATATGAAAGTATTAGACTCAGATAAAAATTATACAATGACAAATTGTTATTTGTTTTTAAAATGCATAAGTGTAGTTATATATTCAGAACAAAATTCGTGTATTAATCACACAAAATACACCTTATACAATTAAAATCTCGGATCAATATTCGACAAATAGCTATTTATCATGCTTCAGATTTATTAACTCACCTTTGTAAAACACCTACTTTTTCTATAACGATGCAACAGTCTTCTATCAGTGTATCAATAAGTTTGTAGACCTGATGATGAACATTTATTTATATCAAAACCTTTGTCAACATGATCTTCCTTTTTAATACCTTTAATTTATTGACAATTATTAATCTTGAGAAGTGAACATTATAGAGTGAAAATTTCAGATCAGTATTCAGCTAAATAACTACATGTCAGGTTATGAACTTACTGATCCACACTTATATTTTTACCTGCTGCTGCTAATAAATCTCACAGCATGAAAAGAGCCACCTTTTCTCTCGCCAACAGCTGTGGGGTCTGCTACAAGGTCATCTCCAGTTTTCAGATTGTGGGTTGAACTAGTAGATGACTTTGGTAGGGTAATCATCAGGTCATCGCAAGATGTGACTGAGCCAGTGAACACGGTGCTGAGTAATGGTGTAGAGGATGCTCAGCTGGCCTATATTTTTAACTATATAATATGTGCATTTGGGGAATAAACTTTTGTCTCTCTCTCTCCCCATATGAGGATATACGGCACATCTGTTGTCCATCTCACACCATAACAATCTAATCACAATTTAAACAATATTCATTTTAAAAAAATTCTTGAATATTACTCACTTTACTTTTCAACAGACTTTGAATTATGACACTTTGTGTCCTCCACATGCTTTGAGTGACCTTTCAACCACCTGATGAACCTTCATGAACTTTATCAATTTTAAAAACTTTGATAAACCAGTGACATTCTCACCTCTGTGTGTATAAACATGTTCAGCATAATAAATCATTCATGAACTTTCATAGTTGTCCTTCTAGACCAGTTGCCATCCAAGGCTATAGAACCCAGTCTGTCCTGCTTTTCTGTTCTGTTTTTACTCATAGCTGAGGAGAGAAGAGGAGGATTCATACCCTTTCCCAAGGGTGTTTGCATGCAAGTGAATGTAATGCATCCAACTGGAATTCGAACTCGGCTCTCCAATTTTTCAATCCAAGCCGCTATCCATTACTTCATGGTGCCTCCTTATTCATATATATATATATATATATATATATATATATATATATATATGAGAGCAAGAAATTTATTTAACTTATACACATATAGGCTTGACACAGTGTTCAATGGCTCTGTCACATCCAGTGAACATGGTGCTGAGCAATGGTATGCTCAGCTGGCCTATATTTTTACCTGTGCATTTGTTGAATAAATTTCTCTCTCTCACTAATTTATATATATATATATATATATATATAAAATCTCATAGGGAATGGATTAAATCTGACAAATAAATATATCCATAAAAAAATAATGTATGAACAAAATATATCAAATATTTAAGTAAATGCTCTGTTCTTTAATTAAACAGTATAAATTACATTTACTGAAAGTTTGAGAAATTTCATAGAAAAAGTGTTATCTGCCAGGAATCAACCCACCATCCTATGATAAACCATCATTAAGCCTGGTGTGCTATAACCATTTAGCCACAGAGAACCTTTGGTTAAGCAATGCATGAACTAATGCTTTTAAACACACACTTTCGCCGATCTCTCTCGATCTATCATATCTGCTTGTATTTTTGTCCTAATATAAACAATGACAATATATCATAGGAAATGGATTAAATCCAACAAATACTCTTATTTAAGTAAATGCTATATATATATATATATATATATATATATATATATCCCCTATGAGGGAGAGATTAGGCTGATGACAGAAAACCGGATCATAGTACTGACGATATGGAAGGCATCTTTTAGTGTCTTTCTTTAATGCCAACAAGAATGTTGAATATCCCAGTTGAAATAATTTTTTTTAAATAAATCCACACCATTCTAACTTTAAATAGGCATACTCAATAAATACAATTTCCACCAAAAGCCTTCTATAAACTTTCTATAACCCTAATCATGGCAAAAAACCTAGCCTAAAAATGCTAGATCTCATCAGTAATATAACACATGCCTTGAACATATCATGCACCCCCATATTTATCCCTAGTTGAGAAAGAACACAGTCATGTCTGAAAAATTTTTCTTATCTTGCTTCCAGTTGGTTAAAAGGCCTATTAATATACAATAAATATAATGTCTTTTTATTGATATTATTATTTTTTGTTGTTTTTTATATCTTGATTTTCTTTCACTGGCTTCTACTCTCTCCATATTATAAGAAGCATATGTGGATAATCTTTCTTTACTAATTATATATATATATATATATATATACACACACACATACAATTTTTTTTCTCATTAGTCTTGTACAATGCTGAAGAAAATTTATTTTTAGTTTGATTTCTGTTCTGTTTTTCTTTCCATTTGAAGATATTTGTCACCTTGGGCACTGATTACAAGAGCTGGTATTTAATAATAGTGAATGCATTGTCATCTTAGAAAAGTTCCAAATCACATTCTGGAATCTGATGGTTCATTTAATTTTCTAAAAACCAGAGTCTGTTAATAACAATGAAGAAGGAACAAAAATTCTGGATGGGTGAAAGAAAAGAAAAATAAGAAAAAATAGGAGGAATGGTTTTGATTTTTAGAGAAAGTTTTGATGGCTTCAGTGTGGGGACAGGACAAAGAATTCTATTGGTTTATTGAATATTGTTCTTCATTTTTAAATCTTATTGTATTTTTTTTCTCTGGTATAAAAAAAAAAAAAAAAATTAGAAATGTAAAGTAAAAAAATTATTTATAATTCTTCACAATAATAAGCTAAAAAAGGTGTGTTTCAAGGGGGTGAAAAACTTACATTAAGATTCAATGAGTTATTTCACTTTTATTCTATTTTTTCATCACCTCTCATTTTTTCTGTTTCTTTCTTTGTTTTCTTCACTATTTTCCATCATTTGCCTTTCCCGCTACTTCTTTTCTGCTCTTATTTCCTTTGCTTTTTCCATCTTTCCTGTTTTCACACATTTACCCCTCTTCCTCTCTATTCCCCTCATTATTGCCTCTTTCTTCAATTTTTGTCTCTTCCCTCCTCATTTTTTCTTCTTTCCCCTCTACTTCCATTTTTATCCTCTTGTTCCTCCCACCATCATTCCTTCCCTTGTTTTTCCCTGTCATTCCTTCCCCACTTTTTCTCTTTATCATTCCTTCCTGTTTCCCCTGCCATCATTCCTTCCCATTTTTTTTCTCTTATGAATCCTTCCCATTTTTTTTCTCTTGTGAATCCTTCCCATTTTTTTTCTCTTGTGAATCCTTCCCTTTTTTTCTCTTGTGAATCCTTCCCTTTTTTTTCTCTTGTGAATCCTTCCCATTTTTTCTCTTGTGAATCCTTCCCATTTTTTCTCTTGTGAATCCTTCCCATTTTTTTCTCTTGTGAATCCTTCCCATTTTTTTCTCTTGTGAATCCTTCCCTTTTTTTTCTCTTGTGAATCCTTCCCTTTTTTTCTCTTGTGAATCCTTCCCTTTTTTTTCTCTTGTGAATCCTTCCCTTTTTTTTCCCTTGTCGTTCCTTCCCTTTTTTTTCCCTTGTCGTTCCTTCCCTGTTTTTTTTTCCCTTGTCGTTCCTTCCCCTGTTTTTTTTTTCTTTGTCGTTCCTTCCCGTTTTTTTTTTTCCTTGTCGTTCCTTCCCCTGTTTTTTTTTTTTTCTTGTCGTTCCTTCCCCTGTTTTTTTTTCCTTGTCGTCGTCCCCTTTTTTTTTTTCCTTTCCTTCACCTGTTTTTTTTTTTTTTCCCTTGTCGTTCCTTCACCTGTTTTTTTTTTTTCCTTGTCGTTCCTTCCCGTTTTTTTTTTCTTCGTCTTTACTTCCGGTGTTTCTCCCCATTTCCTCCTCTTTTCTTCTCACTTTTTCTCCACCCTCTCTCTCTCTTCCTTTTTTATTTCTCTTCTTTCTTTTCTCCTCCCTTTTTCTTTCCTTCTTCCATTTTGGCAATGACAAGACGAAAAATATAAATTTGATTTTAATCAATATGCATTTTTTATTTATTCCTTTAAAAAATGATTTGAAAACTTTTTCTTAAAGAGAAAAATATTTTTTCTCTCAATTTCTCAGTTTAAATTCCCAACAAAATTAATTCTTTTTTTTTTTGTGTTTTATTGCTCTAAGGCATGTTCCTTTCATTCTTGTATTTTTTTTTTATTGTTGATCAGTTATTAATTGCTAATTCTTTTTTAGTTTTTACTTTAAATATTAAATTTTTTAAAATTCAAATAAGAAATTGAAAAATTTTTCTTTTTGTTTCTTGATGCAGTTTTAATAAATTGTTGCTATTTTTCTTTAATAAATTGTTGTATTTTTTCTTTAAATCATTAATTAATGAATTTGAAATTAAAAAACACAAAACTTTCTTGAATCATTTTCAGTGTCTCCATATATCATTATAATGAAGAGGATTACCAAAAAGGCATATCAAGTGCCATGTAATTCAAAACATAGGCGGTCATGGCTCTCCACACTTTCCTTTAATATCTCAAAACTGTTCATTTCCATAATTGTTCTTAGATGAGATAGTGGAATCATTACCAAAAATTTTTTTTTTTTTTTTTGTCAAGACTTCTCAAACCAAAGGTTGCACCTCCCCAGAGGGACATGTAAAGTGGTGGAGAAATTTTTGAAAATTCTTTTTCTTAAGTACCATGGTTCTTCATGATGTCAATGATCATGGCTCACCCCAGCTTCTTCTTTAGTATCCATAAACTTGCCCAGATTATTCTTTGCATTAAGAATTCCCAAAACAAAGGTTACATCTCCCCAGAGGGGCAAGTAACAGAGGTGGAGAAATGTTTGAAAATTTTCTTGTTTTTTAGCTTCTATGTTTGATTGATCCCTTTTCAATGCTTTGCAGGTTATTTAAAGCCAGATAATTACATTTAATTACATTTTTCTTTTTTTTTCTTTTTTTTTAAATTTTTTGAGATAATAATAATTTTAGTGATTTCAGTTTCATTAATTAACCCATAGCTAAGGGGAGAAGAGATAGATTCATACCTTTTCCAAGGGTATTTTGTGTGTAATTGAATATAACAAATCCAATGGGAATTGGAACTCAGCTCTCTGATTAACAATTCCAAGCCATTATCCATTACACCAACCACACCCATCAAGCCTACAGTACCTTGTATTTCCAAGCAGTTACCCATCTAGGTTTACCATCAGAGATCATACAACAACCAGTGTTTCAATGTGATGTAGCCCTAAGCCGCTTCACCAGGGGTTAGGCAATCATGGCTCTTCTCAATGTCCTTTTCTTTAAAGAATAACAAAAGTGAAGGAAGTGGAAACAGAGTTCAAATTCTAGCTTCATCTTTTGCATTCACTTTCATATTAATGTTCTCATCTCCCCCTTCTGCTATGGATTAATAGCAGAGCAGACTGGACTCTGACTCTGTTGGATTTTAAATTTTTAATTTTGAGTGAAATAGCTTTTCTATTGACTTATTCATGTCTTGTAATTCAGTTTTCCGTCTCTTAGACTGGTTGATACCAATATTTTTAGATTGTAAGAATTTTTTTTTTAGATCATAATGATTTAGTGATACAAGTTTTACTAATTAACCCATAGCTGGGAGAGAAGTGTATTCATACCTAATCACAATTTGATAAACAATCTAAAATTATGTGGATATAAAGTGGGGGATCAGTTCTATATTACAATCAATATATAAAATGATCCCTCATTTTGTGGCCTTGGTAGTTTCTATACATTTATACTCCAGAGAATGTAAACAATTCTAAAAGACATGCCTGTGTAGCTAATCAATATTTCTTTGATTGAATGGTCTTCTATAGCTTATCAACCAATTGAAGGTTATTTAATGCCAGAAAATATTTCTGGATTGTAAGAAATTTATTTATTTTTTGAGATAATAATGGTTTAATGATACATGTCTTACCAATTGACCCATAGCTGGGTGGTGAAGAGGTGAATTCATACCTTTCCCAAGAGTATTTGCATGTAAGTGAATATAACACACCCAATGGGAATTGGAACTCAGCTCTCCCATTACCACTTCAGAGCCATTATCCCCTACACCACTCACACATCCAAGCTTACAGCACCTGGTAGTCCTATGCAGTTTCCCATGTAGGTGCTGACCAGGTTCAATGTTGCTTAACTTACTGTTCATACAGGAACCAATGTTTCACCATATGGCCATAAGCACATCCAAGCTTATAGCTCCTGGTATTGACAAGTGGTCTAGATACAGGCTCATTGTTGCTTAACTTTGTTGATCGTACAAGAACTGGTGTTTCAATGTGATTATGGTCATAAACTGAATGCTATGTTCAGGGCAGTCTAAATTCTTCCTTCAGCCACTATCAACCACAGTAATTAAAAATCACTTCAACTGAATTAATCTTTTAGGCCTTAAAAATGATAATCTTTAATCAGATCTTATTGACTGGCACTACTCAAGCACAAAGAGCTGTACTAACAGAAACCACATCCCTTAAAGACTTCCAACTGAAGCAACAGCTAAAATGGATAGCATGTATAACTAGAAGAGAAAAATGACATAATTAAGATGTTGATGTTCCACACCACTTCAAGCCTAGAAAGAGAAATAACAGTTACTGGACATGAGAAACCTAGTTTCTTGAAAAATTGTTTTAACCGAAAATAACACTGGCTGATTGGTCAATGAACTCAAAATGTTTCTTTATAAGGAAACGGGTAATATTACAATGAATTTCTAATTTATACAGTACTGATTGTAGTGTTTTGGGCACTGTTTCAAGTGCTACAATTATTATAGGCACAACTGTAACTTTCATATCCGACAACTTTCAGTTCTTGGGAAAGGTCTTGTTGTCATTTAAAAAACTGTCTTACAATTAAAAAAAAAAGAATATATATATATATATATTTTGCCATATGAAATCAATTGAACATTGACCATAGTGTATTTTTCTATGATAAAGAAGCGACCCACTTCAACAGTCAGCAAGCTTTTAACATCAAAGCTGAAAATAGCCTTGCATAGGAAACTTGTCTTTTTGATGGCATCAATTTGTAATTCATAGATTTAGTAAAGGATACAAAAGTAGAAGCAGCTCTTCAAAGGACAAGATAAAGAAGCGTGTCTCTATAGAGAGAGAGACCCCAATATATTGGGGAAAGAATAGCCGAAAATGAACATTAGTTAGTGGAGATTGGGTAGGTACAGATGTTGAAGTTGAGGAATGATGTAAGTGTATATGTACTTATATAAAGGAATCTGGTTAATTTTGGTCTCTCTCTCTCTCTCTCTTTCTAATCTACCTGCTTACCTCGCGTATAAACGGAGTTCAATTGAGTTAAAGATGTCTGCTTCTCTTTTAAGTCTTCTCCGGTGTGCCCTGGCAAAGAGCTGAACTCCTGTTGATTGTTAGAAGCAGGAAGATCTTAGGTTCAAATTCTGCATCAAGATTGACTTTGAAAAAAAAAAATCTGGTTTTGAGCCGTTTAAGCTGAAAATGTAAAATGGCTGTTGTGTCCATCATCAGTCATGACGACTCAAATTTCTTCATTTTACTCTTTCTCTCTGCTACCTTCTCACTCATTCATCACTCTTTTCTTCTTGTTTCCTTTGATTTCTCTCAATCTCTCTCTCTCTCTCTCTCTCTCTGTTTCCCTTGTATTATCTCTCTCTTTCTTTGTAGCCTTTGTATTCTATTCTCTCTCACTCTCTGTAGCCTTTGTATTCTATTCTCTCTCTCTCTCTCTCTTATTTCATCTCTCTCTCTCTTTGCTACCTTTGCTTTCTATCTATCTCTGACCTATTGAAATCTCTATCTCTCTTTGTTGCGGTTGTATCTGTGTTGACTTTTAATTCTCTCTCCTCAATAATGTAAGTAGTCATAATACCTCATCTCAGAGATATAGACAGATATCCTTTCACTCTCTGTGTTTCCCTTGTATTCCCCCTTCTCTGTTACCTTTGTATTCCCCCCTCTCCCCTGCCCATATTTCCTATTCTTTGTCTTTTTTTGCCTATTTTTTCTCCTCAGGCTGACTTGCTTCTCTCTCTCTCTTTCACTATACTTTTTTCTCAACTGTCTTTATCAGTTCCTCTCCTATAAAAGTTCCTAGTGAGATGAATTGTTAGGGTTCAGTTGAAACAGTTTGTACACAAATGCATGCTATACAAATTAAATGATTATTTGTCATAATTTGACTCTGAAAGACAATTCTCAGGTACAACCGTGTCAGTTCTTCCATTCTCAAATAAAAAAGAAGAAAGCAATTAACATTATAATACACACACACACACACACACACACACACATATATATATATATATATATATATATATATATATATATATATATATATATATATATAGAGAGAGAGATTGCTAGATGCAATCATCAGGCCACGAGTCATGGTCTGATGATTGCATCTAGCATGAAACAGCCTGTCGCCTCTAAGTGTTGACATCTATGTTCACTTTTATATTTACACACGCTCTATCTCTGATAGTGATCACTTTATCCCATAAATATAACACATCTTAAGACTATATTTCCTCACACACACACATATATATATATATATATGTCTGTGTGTGCATGTTTTTCTATCTTTTTCCCCCTTTTTCTCTTTCTTTCTCCTCTGACCACCCCTCATATCCAGACTTACACTACTTCCTTGTTTTTATTTGCTCCCTTTTTCTCTTTTTCCTTTTTCCATTTTTCTTCCCTTCATTCTTTCCTTCCACTGTCTGGCTATTTTTATTTCAATAATTTATCATCCATTGACTAGTTTGAAAAATTCTTATAAATTTTATTTCAATTTACAAGGTGAAAATGATCATTAACCTAATGTAATCTTAATTCCTATTGTATGATTATATATATATATATATATAATGTCTTAATTAAGAACTCTACTGTCCATTTCCTCTAATCACATTAGAATTTCTCTTGTTCTTACACACATGCAAATCTAGAGAATTTGACTATTTACAGATTTTACAAGTTTTTGATTGGCTGTTGGTTTGAAAAGAAAGCTTTACATGAAGGCAGGAGTTCTATGTTTGATTTTTAACCAGTGTAAGATTTAGTTAAGAATTGTAATAAAACTTAACATTTTGTTTATTCTTTGCTATTTGAAGGTAAAAAATATTTAAGAAATCAAGTAACAAAACAAAATGGATTTGTGAGAAAAGTGGGAAGGAGAGAAATTAAAAGAATAAAAAAAAAAACTTAAAAGAAATGAAAAAATAGTAAAATCATATGGGAAGAAAAAGAAAGTGAAGAATTAAAAAATGAAAAAGGGAGATAACTGAAGATACAAGGGAGACAAACAAAGTGGATATGAAATGAAGAGTAGACAAATATAGGAAAAGGGAGGTTCTCAAAATGATATAAAAATTATTTAAACTATTTATATTTGGACTATTGTCTTCATTTTTGTTGTTGTTAATGTTTTTGTTGTTGTGTTCTCCAATCTTCCCACAGAACAATTGCCTAGTGGATTAAAGCTTTGTTTTATGAATTTGGTGACATTTGTTTGGGGATTCATTTCCTGGATCAGACAGTGTGTATTCAGACTCAATGGAAATGATTGAGCAATAACGAATAGTACTATAAATAAGATGATGATATCTTTAGACATGGGCAATAGAATGAGAACAGTCTACCCCTGGAGATTAAATAAAAGGTTCAGTTCAGAATACCCCGTAGGTTATATGCCTGAGGAAGGCTAGAGAATGCAACAGTTGAAATGTCATGCTAGTAGCAACAAAGATGAGGACTGAATATGAATAGTATAAATAATAATAACTCAGCCCAGAAATTCAGGCAGAAATGCTATAAAAAATGTTGAATTTAAATAAATGTGTATCCCAGAATTAGTAGAAGTTAATTCATATATATATATATATATCTGAAATTTGGTTCAATTGAGGAATGTACTGTTCATTGCTTTCATGGTAGTCTCATTTGCAGCATTCTTTCAGTACTGTTACCGGTGTAAAAGTTAGAAGCTCATCTGATATCATCTATGAATTAATTTCCCCTGTTCTTAGTGTAAATAATAACTACACATCCCAGAAATTCAGATATTAGGATTTTTTATCTTTTTTTGGCTTCAGAAACAATGTAAAGGTTAACAGCTTGTTTTCTGATATCATCTGCAAATTCATTTCTCCCTGTTTTTTGCTTGCATAAACACCACAGAGTTCTGCCTTTTTATTGTTGTTAGCAAAATGGACAGCCCAGCAGGCAAATTACAGATTGGATATACCAAAATCAAACAGGTGCAACAAATTAAAATACCTGTGAAGTGTATTAACAAAGGATAGAAAGTGCAACACTGAAATGAAAAGGGGCATTGAGATAGCAAAAAATGCCTTCCAAAAGCTGAATGAAATATTAAGAAACAAGAAAAATTTTGTTAGAAACAAAAGTGTACTGAACTGTTTTGTAGTATCAGTCCTCCTCTATGACAGTGAATGCTAGACAATCTCCTCAAGAGACTTGAAGCAACAGAAATATAGTTATACAGAAGGATAATGAGAATGCCATGGAATTAACATGTGAGCAATGATGAAATTTTAGTGACAATTGCAACAAAAAGGACACTTATACTTAACATCAAAAAGAGACAATTGAAATTTCTGGGGCACATAATGAGGAAAGAAGAAATTTGGAAAATTTGATACCCACAGGACAGATTGAGGGTAAGAGGGCCAGAGGAAAGCAATGCACTATCTACCTGATGAGCTTCAGTAAATCGATGACGAAGCATAGCTTGGAAGAGATAGCAAAAAAGACAAAAGTTATTAAGAGCTGCAAAGGACAGGAAGTTGTGGAGAGCCATGATTACCAATGCCCTGAAGAAACATGACACATAGATGTATAGATTCTAAGAGATTGCAGTAAGTGTGACAGAGAAATCTAAAAGTGTGTATGAATAGTGAAACATGCCTTCCAGAAACTAAGCAAATGTAATAAGAGATGGATAGAAAGAAAGAGAGTGCCAAATTTATATGCTGATACTTCACTTTGATCCAAGGCACAGGGCAAGAGTGTGATATTTTGACCTGAGGCAGAATGCACAGATACTCTGATACCCAGCAGAAATGCTGCACTTTATGCTAGTTCAGGAAGTAAAGAGAGTACGGAAAGCCCTGGCTTGAAATCTGGTGATCAACACAGCTGAAAATAAGAACACTCATTGGAATCATTCCAGAATTTCAGACATCACAGTTCTCCGAGTGGTCTGACTTTTGACTCTACCACTGAGAGTTGCTTCCAGACAAGCAAGATCAGTTAAGCCAGCTGCAATACAAACTTGATTTCAATTTAATTGTTACCAAGCACAGTTATCGCCCCTTAGTTTGTATGACTTTTGAAGTGGTTCAGAATAAAATGAAAAGATCAATTCACGAAGGGCAACTGGGAAGATAATGGATGGAAGGGAATTACCATGAGTAGGGACAAGCCGCTGACCATATATCCCCCCCCCAATATCTAACATTGTTCCATGCTTGGTTCCTCCACCCTTCATTTTGAAGCCTGGGAATTAACCCAGGCAATGATGATTTGCAATGAGTATGATATTAAGGAAGTTGTCCAACCCCATCTTTTCCCCAGTAACTCTGCCAATTTACAGATGAACATGCGAACAGATGACTGATCATTAATGTGGTTTTAATAATCTATCATTTTGTATTTAATCATTGATTGGCATTCCAGGAGAAGATTTGTAAGCACAGGTAAGCACGGGGAGGTGAAGAAATCGTTGGTGTGAGAGAAATGTTGGTTGGGTAATGACGTTTTCAGATTGAAAATGATAAAGAAACACTTCAGTATTTTCCAAGAATAGGAGGAAAGCCTGAAATTCTTCTTTTAAGAGGAAAAAAAAGATGTGATTTTGTTCATATCTGCCTGTATGTCAGTCTCTGCAAGTCGTTCATATCTGCCTGTTTGTCAATCTAATTTGCTTCCTGTCTATCTTAAGTTGGTTCTAAGCCAGATAACACTTATTGAAGTTGGGCCATGCCTATCTCCCTATTGAAGTTGGGCCATGCCTATCTCCCTATTGAAGTTGGGCCATGCCTATCTCCCTATTGAAGTTGGGCCATGCCTATCTCCCTATTGAAGTTGGGCCATGCCTATCTCCCCTATTGAAGTTGGGCCATGCCTATCTCCCCATTGAAGTTGGGCCATGCCTATCTCCCTATTGAAGTTGGGCCATGCCTATCTCCCTATTGAAGTTGGGCCATGCCTATCTCCCTATTGAAGTTGGGCCATGCCTATCTCCCTATTGAAGTTGGGCCATGCCTATCTCCCTATTGAAGTTGGGTCATGTTGCTGTTCTGCTATCCATTTACACAACCTGGTTATGTAGGTTACTCTGTTTCTCTCTTACCTTCAATATGTCCTCTGAGCATCAATTTCTCCAAGCCTTCTTTCCTCATTATGCACCCTAGACATTGCAACTGTCTCTTGCTGATTCTAAGTACATGTATCCTTTTTGTTTCTGTTTTTAAAAACTTCCTTATTGTTATCATGTTCTGTCCATGGTATTCCCATCATTGTTTTGTCCATGTGTCTGTTACATCAAGTCTCCTCAGTGTGACAGTTCATGCACTGAATACCTCATAAGAATTGAGAACATGAAATTAATAAATTCTAAACGCTAAAGATACCATGGTGTATTCATCAGTTACAACAAATTTAGTATAGAAAATAAGAAAAATCAGGCTAGACTGCACTTTGGGTATTTTCGTTCAACACTCTAAGATACTATAAAACCAAAATATTAGCCTAAGAAATCCAGTCATCTCCTTAAATAGTCTTGTGAGATCTAGAAACTCATATGGATGTCCCAAATGGTGTCAAACTCATTTAGAATGTTTGAACCAGTGGTTCTTAACTGGGGTCTATATGGACCCTAGTGGTCTGTGTAACATTTCTGGGGTCCACACAAAAAATATTGAAGATTGGGGTTCACTGGAATATTTTAGTGGTCCATGGAGCAATTTCACTTCGGAGTGGTTGTCACAACTGAGATTTGGAATTTCTACAGTAATCTATGCAATGTTAAAATATTAAGATGTGAAAAAACAAATCTAAAACTAGCAGAAATCATGATCAAGCAATGTAAGTTAGCGTCCCTTTTACTCTGCTGGATGTTTTGATTGTAAAAGTTGAATAAAAACAAAGAAGGATACATAAATGAGGATTTTATATATATATATATATATATATATATATATAATATATATATATATATAGGAAAATTATATAAATATTCTAATTTATTATATAAACTAATTAAATATCTTAATAGTAGATAATATAATTTTAGATATTAATAAATTAATTTATTAATATAAATTAATCAATATAAAATATTAAAAAGAATAAAATATTAATAATAAAATTAATTTAATATATAAATTGTATAAGGATTATATATAAAGGAAATATATACATTTTCTATTTCTATAATACAATTCCTAAACTTATCTATTCATAAAAAATAAAATAAGCTTTTTTTCATCAAATGGTTATGGGGGTTCGCCGAAAAGAGTAAAAGTGGTCCATATGTAAAAAATGGTTGAGAACTGCTGGTCTAAACTATCACTGATATACAACTGTTTTCTAAGATCAATGATTAAAAATGGCTTCAAAGGAATGAGTCATTCATGTCTTAAAGACAGAGGTGATAGACTGTCACAAAAGACCCTCAAAAGAGCTATGCATATGTACATAGATGGTCATTTTTTTTGTTGAGGAGGCAGGATTAGGATTAATCTCACATGAAGCAAGGTGGGTCCTACTGGCAGAAGGTTTTCTGAAATGATCTGAGGCAAGGTTCTCTTCCTGATGCCCTACTTGTGGTAGTCCTAGTACAACTAGTTTATTCATTGAGACCCCCATCTCTAAGAAGGTTGTCATTCAAGGCTTGATCCTTCATCCTAGCCTTTTATATGTATATAATAAATGTGAGCGTGTCACACTTTTTCAACTTTACTCCTAGAGGTTGTAGCCCAACATATCAAACTATTTTGGAATCAGGCCAACTCTATGAGCAACCTAAAAATATTCAGAGCCAGATTTAGCTATATATATATATATATATATATATATAATGATAATGGACTCTTCTATCGGTTTCAAGGTATGAGAATCTGACAACTTAACCAATTGATTCAGTTATGAATTTTGTGCAATAATCTTAAGTGGCACTTAAGACCCACTAGTGATTTACAAAGGAGGCCACATATGGAGCAAGAATTCGGATTGTGGAATGAGATCACTGTTAGATTGGCTGACCTTTTAGATCTTGCAATTATATATATATATATATATATATATATATAAAATGTTATATGAAGAAAAATATACTGAAAAACAAACAAAAATCCTAATATGCGATTATGCTGTTTTAATGTTTAATAATCGCATATTAGGGAATTTTGTTTGTTTTTTTCAGTATATTTTTCTTCATACTGTTGGATCTCTCTCTCTCTCTCTCTCTCTCTCTATATATATATATATATATATATATATATATATATATATATATATATATATAATAATAGAGAGAGTGTGTGTGTCATTGGCTTCAATAAAACCTCATTTGGTTTTGTTTTTCATAATGTGGGATGACATACCACCCTCTTCACTAGAGATCTGGTTTAGATGCAAACCACCTGTCCATGTGGCAGGCTGTGCTGGTTAGATGTTACTGGTAACTGGCCTAAGCCTGACCCATACCAAATTAAAAAATTATATCACTTGAAGACTTTCAACAGCAGCAACAACTAAAATGGATAGTAGCACATGTAACTTGAAGTGAAAATCATAACATAATCAATATTTTGACCTTCCACACTACTTCAGACAAAAGATTAGGAAGGAAAGTTCTATTTATATGATTGTTTTGTTTTTTAAGACTTATCAATCTTTTTGCATGTTAACTAAAACCAGAAAATGTTTTTAGATTATAATAATATTTTTGAGATAATATTGATTTACTGATACAAGTCCTACTAACAAACACGTAGTTAGGGTGGGGGGAGAAGAGGTGGATTCATACCTTTCTCAATTGTATTTGCACTGGAATTGCTACTCGGCTCTTTGATTTCCATCTCTGACCTGTTATCTATTATACCTCAGTATATCTCAAGCGGTCACCCATATAGGTACTGACCATGCTCAATGTTGCTTAACTTTGGTGATCATGTGAGAACCAGAGTTTCAATGTAATATGGCCATAAGCTTACTAGAACAAGCAATAGTGGATTTGAAAAAACCTGTTTATGAGAAAGATTTTATAAATTCTAACCAAGAGTAATGCTAACTGTTTGGTCAATGAATTTCCCAATGTGTCTTGTATGGAAACAACTAGTTCCAGCATTACGATTTAGTCTAACAACAATTGTTGAGCATTCAAAGTCATATATGAGGGCTGGTATTAGATAACATTTCAGCACTCTTCACTTTGTTTCTCATGAAATTTTCCACTTCCTTTGTTTAGCTTTTGGAAGGCATCTAGGTATAAATGTTAATTAAGCATGACTGACACAAGGCGGAGTGAAAAGGAAACAGCAGAAAGAAGAGTGTATCAATTTTCAAAATCAGTGGGGGGGGAGTCTGCGTTAGAACTCTGCCTGTGAAAACCTTGATTTCCTGAAAGAAGATGGAAGAGTCTGTTTTGCCTGTCAGATTTTGGGATTTTGATGTACCACCCGACCCGCAAGATATGGATGATAAAATGTCTGTCAGTATATCAATCCATCCATTTGTCTGCCTTGTCATGTTAAAATGGACGATTTGACTTTGCTGTTGACTTACATTCTCACCCCCACCCATCTACAATTCCGAGAAGAGGAGTTGGCTTAATTTAAAACTTCCTTTTCATATTGCTTACATAGTGATTATAAATCTATGATTATAGAAAGACTTACCATGTTATAATGGTTAATGAGCTAGTATAGCAGAACATTACTATTTCATATGACACGTTCATTAGAAGAGGAGTGTATTCAACAAAAAATCGAAAATTGATTTTTTTATTGCAAATTATTCATTATATCATATCCAAGTATTTTGCAAGAACATTACACAATATTTCAAGCTTAATTTAGATTTATAGTTCGTAACCATGCAATGAGATGAGGTAACATAAACTATAGATTTGTCTGTAGAATATTGTTACATTGAATTGTTACATAATTATAGTGAAATCATTAATGTATTTGTCAAAAGCATTTTATTTTTGGTTGTATATTTAAAATATACCTCTTTACAGACTTTATTTTTGAAATGGAATAAGATTATTCTAAATTTCAGTATTTTGCAATTGTCCATCAAAATGACTGGAAAAAAGCGATATAAAAACAACAGAAAAGGGAGGTAAGCATGAACAAAATAGCTCTAGTTTGTTCAACTTAGAAGACTTAACATTGCAGCCAAAATATTCTAAAATGCTGCCAATAACAAAGGAGAAACTGAAAAATACCTAACAACAAATCGAATATAGCATCAAAATTTATATTATTTTTTTATTTATTTGTTACATAACTAAATACATAATGGTCAACATTTCCATAAAACTTGATATTTCCTGTAATAAATTCTTAATAAATATTATTACTACTGTTATTTTATTTAAGTGTAAGGTAGTCCTACATCTAGAATTCCTTATGGGTAACCATGAAAAAAAATTTTGATAAAACTGCCTAAAACCTTTAAGCATGTATATGCCCTCCTCTGTCGAACACATCATGTGAGTGCAGTTCTCACTAAGAGCTCCAAATTTCTAACCA
>CAHIKZ030000120.1:572500-575000 GCA_903632075.3 Acanthosepion pharaonis | reverse complement strand
TGTCACCTGCAGTTAACCCTGCGTCATTTGCCAGCTATAAGGGTTTTAAACTCAGGTAATTCAGAAAACTGTTGGTGGTGGTGTTAGTAGTAGTATTAGTAGTATCATCATCATCAGCCTTACTCACTGTACACTTCTCTGTGGACTGTTGGGCCACAGCCTCAAGGTGCTAGATGGAGTTGCTGTTTTTTTTTTTTTCATTACAGGATTGAGTTATTATCCCCATGTCAAACAAGTTTTGAATCCAAAGTTCTCCTTCTAGGCTAAGTTATCAACCAAGGCTGAAGAGTTCAGTATATCCTACTATTTAACCCATAGCTTGAGAGGAGAAGGAGAGATAGATCCATGCCTTTCTCAAGGGAAATGTACAAAAGTGAATATGACAAAATAAACTGAAATTCAAAACATGGGTTGCCGACTTCTCATTCAAAGTTGCTATCCATTAAAACTCCTTCACACCCACATGCACATATATATATATATATATATATATATATATATATATATATAAAAATATATGAAAAATGTATGAAAAAGTGGGAAAGGTTGTGATGTGTTTTGTCTTTTAGAACTTCACTGGACTAAATTTTTTTTTATGTTAGTATGACTACACATGTGCACAAACCAGGGTTGTTGGAAATTTTTAATTTCTTATTTAAATCTAGCCAATTTCATTCAGATTCTTTTTCTTTCCATCACTTTTGTTAGTAGATATCTCACACTGTGATAATAGAAGGTCTGTTAGGAATGGTGAAATGTTGTTAGAGCCAAGGCACAAATTTACTGCAGATAACGTTGCAACCAAAGTATTCTCTTGTCATTTTTGTTGTAGTGAACTGTTTTTCTCCTTTGATCAGAGTAGCATTTTTATTTTTTAATGTCAAAATTGTGGTCAGCTTCATTACAGTGGTCAATAAATGCATTTTATGTATTGTTTTGTAATATGTCCCTTTTGTGTTCATATAATATTTGTTATATACTGTATCTATGAACACTAATGGGTATGTACCAATCTGTCTAAGTAGTCCACAACTAGCAGTGGTTTACCTACTTGGCGCCGCTGGCGAGTATTGTATTTTGTTGATGTTATAAAGATTACCATTTCATTTGCAATCTTCATTGGTTATTCCTCATTCAGTAACCCTTTCTAGGTGACAACATATTTTATTTAAATTCATTGACTTTTCTCCTATTAGTTTTTGTGACAATTATTACAGGTGATCGAGTAAATTCCTTCAGGTTTTAGCTTAAATAGTTTTGTTTAGTATTGACTAAGTCTTTTATTGTTTTAGATGTAGTAGTAACTGATTTTATGCTGAGTTAAGATAGATTCTTCCTATTGTAGATGTGATAGTTTGTAGGATAATAGTTTTTTTTTATTCATTGAGTTTGTCAGGAGGGGAGGTTTTTCTATCTTGGAATATTTTATGAGCCTTTTGTTTTGCATTGAATATAAAATAATTAGCGTACTGAAGAAGCTTGAAAGTGTTTTCAATGTATTTCTCCTTTTCTTTGAGGGCTGCAATATTTACATGAAGAGGAGAAATATATTGAAATCACTTCCAAGATTCTTCATTATGCTAATTATTTTATATTCTTTATATTCCTTGGCCTAGCCCACTCCCAAAAAGTGTGTGTGTACACACACACACACACACACACACATATATATATATATATATATATATATATATATATATATATATATTTTTTTTTTTTTTTTTTTTTTTTTTTTTTTTTTTTGAGTTTCTTGGTCAATCTGAGAATGTTTTATCACTTCCTTGTATTCATACATGTCTCAGGGTGTGTGCCATATATATATATATATATATATATATATATATATATATATATGATCTGCAATTTTGGTGTATTTCAGCTATTAACGCTATTTATTAGTGAACTTATCATTTCAAAGATATGTCATGTCGATGGGCATAAAAATTGTGAAAACCAAGATGCTGAAAAGCCATTATTCTGTGAATGGCTTTGACTGATTCGGAAGTCTTTGATTTTTGGTCTTTCATGACAAGAATGCAAGATTTTCAGGATTTGGTTCTCTGATATTAAAGCCTGCCATAGATTTATCATAAATTTTATCCACTGTGTTCACAGACTTGTTCTTTTTTTATCACTGAAAATGAAAGTGGCCTTTTTATGGTGCTCAACAACTGCAACCTTCTACCAACCTAGGATAAGAGACTAATGGTAATTATTTTTTTTTTTATAAAGGTCAGTTCAATAAAGTGAAATTGGCAGGTGATAAAAAAAATGACCTATAATTTGTTGTTAACTGGGGCAAGGAATGACTTGTTAATTTTAATGCCTCCAGAACAAAACTTCTATCTAATAATCACTTGAAAGGCCATTTCCTCTTTCCCAGCAGCATGGCTGGCATTACCCTCCATGAGAATGACTTATTGTGCCTTCTTCGTCTAACATTCTCAGCTGATATGAAGTGGAAAGATGATATTGAATGAATGGGGTGATATGATTTAAA
>CAHIKZ030000120.1:565000-567500 GCA_903632075.3 Acanthosepion pharaonis | reverse complement strand
CTTGTCTCTTTCTTGTTTCTCTCTATTTTCTTGTATGTCTCTGTCTCTCCCTTTCTCCCTCGCTCTACTTGTCTCTCTCCCTTTCTCCCTCGCTCTACTTGTCTCTCTCCCTTTCTCCCTCGCTCTACTTGTCACTCTCCCTTTCTCCCTCGCTCTACTTGTCACTCTCTCTTTCTCCTTCGCTCTACTTGTCACTCTCTCTTTCTCCTTCGCTCTACTTGTCACTCTCTCTTTCTCCTTCGCTCTACTTGTCACTCTCTCTTTCTCCTTCGCTCTACTTGTCACTCTCTCTTTCTCCTTCGCTCTACTTGTCACTCTCTCTTTCTCCTTCGTTCTACTTGTCCTCTCTCTTTCTCTCTCTCGCTCTACTTGTCCTCTCTCTTTCTCCTTCTCTCTCTTGTCCTCTCTCTTTTCCCTCTCTCTCTCTTGTCCATCTCTCTTTCTCTCTCTCTCTCTTTCCTCTCTTTTCCCACTCGCTCTACTTGTCTCTCTCTTTTTCTTTTCTTTCTTCTGCTCTCTCTCTCTCTTTCTAACTTGTTCTACTTGTCTTTCTCTCTTTCTAACTTGTTCTACTTGTCTTTCTCTCTTTCTAACTTGTTCTACTTGTCTTTCTCTCTTTCTAACTTGTTCTACTTGTCTTTCTCTCTTTCTACTTGTCACTCTCTCTCTCTTTCTCCCTTGCTCTACTTGTCTCTCTCTCTCTCTCTTGTTCTCCTTGTCTTTCTCTCTCTTTGTCTCTCTTGTCTTTCCTCTTTCTACTTGTCTCTCTCTCTCTCCACCTTGCTCTGTCTGTCTCTCTCTCTCTCTCTTTGTTCTACTTGTCTCTCTCTCTCTCTTCTCCCTCTAGTCTCTCTCTCTCTTTCTCCCTTGCTCTACTTGTCTCTCTCTCTCTCTTTCTCCCTCGCTCTACTTGTCTCTCTCTCTCTCTTTCTCCCTCACTCTACTTGTCTCTCTTAGTCTCCCACATTCTACTTGTCTCTCTTAGTCTCCCACGTTCTACTTGTCTCTTTCTGTCTCCTTTGTTCTACTTGTCTCTCTCTCTCCCTTGTTCTACTAGTCTCTCTCTCTCCCTTGTTCTACTAGTCTCTCTCTCTCCCTTGTTCTACTAGTCTCTCTCTCTCCCTTGTTCTACTAGTCTCTCTCTCTCCTTGTTCTACTAGTCTCTCTCTCTCCCTTGTTCTACTAGTCTCTCTCTCTCCCTTGTTCTACTAGTCTCTCTCTCTCCCTTGTTCTACTAGTCTCTCTCCCTCTCCCCTGATCTACTTGTTTTTCTCTGTGTCTCCCTTGTTCTACTTGTTTTTCTCTGTGTCTCCCTTGTTCTACTAGTCTCTCTCTCTCTCTCTCTCTGACACCCTTGTTCTACTAGTCTCTCTCTCTCTGACACCCTTGTTCTACTAGTCTCTCTCTCTCTGACACCCTTGTTCTACTAGTCTCTCTCTCTCTGACACCCTTGTTCTACTAGTCTCTCTCTCTCTCTCTCTGACACCCTTGTTCTACTAGTCTCTCTCTCTCTGACACCCTTGTTCTACTAGTCTCTCTCTCTCTGACACCCTTGTTCTACTAGTCTCTCTCTCTCTGACATCCTTTCTCTACTAGTCTCTCTCTCTCTCTCTGACATCCTTTCTCTACTAGTCTCTCTCTCTCTCTCTGACATCCTTTCTCTACTAGTCTCTCTCTCTCTCTCTGACATCCTTTCTCCCGCTAGTCTCTCTCTCTCTCTCTCTCTGACATCCTTTCTCTACTAGTCTCTCTCTGTCTCCCTCACTCTACTTATCTTTGTTTCCCTCTATTTACTTGTCTCTATCTGTGTCACTCTCTCTCACTTGTCTCTTTCTGTCTCCTTCTTCTCACTACTTGCCTTTGTCTCTCCGTCTCTCTCTCTCTCTCTCTCTCTTGTGTCTCTTCGCCTGTCTCACATTTGCCACTTTCTTGTTGTTTCTCTCTCTGCCATTCTGTAGTTGTTTCTCCCTCCCGCTGACTGTTCTCTCTCTCTGTCTCCCACTCACTCTCTTGTTGTTCTCTCTGTCTCCCACTCACTCTCTTGTTGTTCTCTCTGTCTCCCACTCACTCTCTTGTTGTTCTCTCTGTCTCCCACTCACTCTCTTGTTGTTCTCTCTGTCTCCCACTCACTCTCCTTTGTTCTCTCTGTCTCCCCACCTCTCTCCCTTTTCTCTCTCTGTCTCCCTCTCTCTCTCTTTTCTCTCTCTGTCTCCCACTCCTTTTCTCTCTCTGTCTCCCACTCACTTTTCTCTCTCTGTCTCCCACTCACTCTTCTCTCTCTGTCTCCCACTCACTCTTCTCTCTCTGTCTCCCATTCTCTTGTTGTCTCTCTCTGTCTCCCACTCACTCTCTCCTTTTCTCTCTCTGTCTCCCATTCTCTTGTTGTTCTCTCTCCTTTTCTCTCTCTGTCTCCCATTCTCTTGTTGTTCTCTCTCTCTTTTCTCTCTCTGTCTCCCCTTTTCTCTCTTGTTCTCTCTCCCTTTTCTCTCTCTCTCTCCCA
>CAHIKZ030000120.1:462500-560000 GCA_903632075.3 Acanthosepion pharaonis | reverse complement strand
CCACTGCTTATTCTCTTTTCTTCATTTCACTCTCTTTCTGTGTTTGTGTGTTTTTATTTTCTTCTTCCATTTTTTTTCTCTTCTTCTTCTTCTTCTCTGGTTTCCTCTCTCTCTAGTCGCTTTTCAGTTTTCATCAACCCTCAAAAATATCGGATACAAAGTAACATCATTTTGTGAGTCCGACAAAAAAAAAAATACACGCAACAATAGATAGTATTTTTACTTTTATTTTATTTTGTCTTAGTTTTATTCTCTCTCTATCCTATTTATTTATTTATTTTAATTAATTTATTTATTTTTTGGCACTACCATAAAGTCGAAACAATATTTATGCCGCCAACTTCGCCACCACCATTACCAACAACAACAACAACAACAATACTTATTCACTTGTAATGACAATGATGATGACGGTGGCCGGAGGGGCACCCGAAACAATATCTACACCAACAGAAGACTTACTGTCGCATGATTTGATGGCCAAAATTTAAAAAGGAAATGACCATCACACTAGCATTACTACTACTACTGCTACGATTACGACCCCCACACGACACATGGCACGTCCACAGTGCCAGGACCTGTAAAAAGAAAAAAAAAAGAGAAAAGAAAGCAGCTCAGACACAAAAAGGACTTAGTATGTATTGCCTTAACCAATCAATCAACAGTTGATCGATAGAGATCAACAATTATTACAGTTGTACTTTTAAGAACAACATTATTATAGCTACTTTTTTTTTCTTTTATAATAATAGAAACCTCACTCCGTCCACTATCCGGCCCGATCTAGAATCCGTCCTATACTGAGGTATTTCTTTCAAGTCTCACTTTCTTAGCATTTGAAAAGAATAGTTTACCTCCCACATTTTTATTTTTATTATTATTCCAGTGAGTAAAGTAAAAAAGATCTCCAGGAAAAAAAAAAAAGAAAAAAACTAGGTTTTCTTGCTTTCTTCATATCAGAGTTCCACGTCAAATCGAGAGAATAAAATGTTTCTCACGTATTTGCAAGCGGAAAACAAACAGAAATGTTTCTTAGTACTATCGGCACTACCGAAACAGCCTGTAAAGTTGTGATTTAAACAAACTACTTGCTGACCTGGAATCACTTCTTTTTCTTCTGCAGTTTTTAAAATTAGTGGGGAAAGATTTCTAGCCCGGGACCAATTCCGTGTTGTAGTTCACTCCTACTAGTAATTTATTTATTTAATTTTTTTTGTTCTTTCTTCTCACCTCAAACGGACAATACTGTTACTTGTAAAATCCACGATATCCTCTTTCAAAAAGGTAAAAAAAAAACAACAAAAAAAAAACACATTTTCATACTGTTGCTACTACAACAACAACAATAGCTGTTGCTATTGCCTGCTAAGAAAACTCCGACTTGAAAGGCAGGGCGAAGTGCCCTTCTTTATTAGTGGTCAGTCTAGTACCTGTAAAGTCCGGTATAGCTCATTAGTGCATGCATAACCCCCCCTTTACTGATATTACTATTATTATTAACAACCATGGTGATGATGATGAAGAAGATGATGATGATGAAGAGGAGGTCCTTGGTGTGGAATGGGGCGCCGATGGTCATTTGTATTCAACTTGTACAATTGTGTCTACCAATCACTTGTCTACATTGAAAAAAAAAATAGAAAAGGAAAAAAAAAGAGAAAAGAAAAAAGTGAAATTAATGTAGATGTGTAAACATTTCTTTCTTCACACATGTATTTATATAAAATTTGGACACCTGCTCGCTACAGGTAGGTAAGTTTTGTTTCAACTTGTAATGAGTCAGGTTCAGAGGTTTCCGTTTTAATATATTATTGATAGTATTTTTTTTCTTTTAATGTATATTTGTTTATAAACCCAAATTGATAGACCGAATTGCTATGTTTGTAACAAAATAGTACTGAGATTTGAAAAGATGATATATTTACAACAAATTTAATTTATATATATTTAAACACACACACACACACACACACACACATCATTCTTTTTATCTTTTTCTCCAGATTTAATGTAAACATTAAAATTAAAATCCCCACTTTTCTTTCTCTTCTTTTTTTTTAATTGTTCAGCTTTTATTTTTGAAAATATTTAAAACGAAGATTTTACAAACCCTTTTATAAACTTACTTTTTAAATTTAAATATTTTGCATTATTTCTCCTGTGCCTATATTACCAGGTTAATTCAATTGATATTGTTTTATTAATCTATTTATTTAAAGTTCTATGAAACGTAGAAGCTGTAAAAAGTGAAGATTACTGAGTGTAAGCAAGAAAAAATGAATAAGCGAAGAAAGAAAAGAAGAGGCGAACGAATTAGCGTGTGGATACGTGAATGAATAGGAAAAAAAAGGAATGAAGGGAGAAACGCACTTACCTTTTTATAGACTAAAAGCCAAAATAAGATACAGATTGAGATATATATATAACTTCTTTTAACACATTAGCATTTTTCCAAGAGTTTATTTAAAGAAAGTCTATGGATTTTTCTTTTATTTATAGCAATTTTCATTAATAAAACTCAGGTGAACAGAGCGTTCAAACAGTTGAGTTGTATTGACATGTCTAATTCTTATAAACCGCATTTTTTTTAACGAGAAAGTTTATCTTCGAGGAAAGAAAATGCCAGTAATATCGACTGAAGTATACGTTTAAAAATATTCTTATTTTCTTTTTGAAGTAAATTAACGAACAGTTATAGTCAAAGAAGCGGCGAAAAGCCAGCTATCGGGACGATCTTTAAGTTGAAGCAACATCAGTCAGTATATCTTGCCTATTTATATTTCTGGTCAAAAATGTACTTTCACTTTCGTTTTCGGCTATAAAGAAGAAAGAGGCAAGGCTATTTCTATTTTATTTGCTGGAGTAGAATTCATGTATGTGATGTAGGTTTTGTATTATGTAAGTACTGTAGGGTGTTTTGTTTATTAATGTACTGGTAAAAACTACTCTCAGTTTGGAATTAGTTTACCGTAGCCGAAGCAAGTTTCTGCTGACAAGCCTTTTCGCGTAAACTTAGGTTGGAAACGCTTATTTTTCGTCTGCCAATACATTACTCTAATCATTAAGCTTAGCCTGCGGATCTGTGATTGGTTAAATAAAATCATTAAGAATTATGGGAAAAGAAAGGGGAGAAGCTAGTTGAAAGAAGAAAAGGGTAGAAGATAATTGGAAGAGAAAATTTAGGGGGAAAGTGAAGGAAGGAAAGGAATTTGGAGGAGATAAAAAAAAAATTGAGAGAGGAAAGAAGAAAAATTTAGAGGGAGAAGATTAACGCTAGAAAGATTGATGGGGAGAAGATTGAGGAAGATGAAGTAAGAAAAGAAAGACTGGGGAGGGAACTAAGAAGAAATACTGCTGGGAAAAGGAGGAGGATTGTGAGAGAAAAGACGAAAGAAAGAAGAATTAGGGGAGAGGAAGAAGAAACTTTAGTGAAGGAAAGGAAGAAAAATGAACGAGAAAAAAGAAGGAAGGCTGAGAGGGGAAAGGAGGGAAGAAAGGGTGAGCGAAAAAAAGGGAGAAGAAAGATAGGGGAAAGAAGGAAAATATCGAGTGAAGGCAGGAAGAAAGAAGTAGAGGAAAAGAGATGAGGAATTAAAAGAAAGAAAAAAAAACAGGTAGGTTAGAAAAGTACAAAAAAAGGAGAAGCAAAGAAAACGAAACGAAAGAAAAATGAAAAACTCCGAACAAAGTTAAGAGAAAAATAATTGTAAAACAATAAATAAAGACTAATTAAAATTTAGTGGGGTAGTCACTTATAAGTTGTTGCTCTTGTTTTCCTTTTTCAAAATTAGATTTGTAAATCGTAGTGTTATAATGTCTGAGATGTGCACGGGACGGTGTCGGGTAAGGAACAGGAGTTTAATATCTTGTTTAATTACCGATCGATTTCATTAAATTGGTTCTGCTTCTCAACCGATGTCGACGAATGGACAGGCAGAAAGTGACTCGTTTTGCCACACTTTGATTATTTATTTGTTCATTCCATCTCATTTTTCTTCTTTTCTCTTCGCATTTCCCGTTATTATTACACATTTGTATAAACTAAACTATCAATACATTTTGTTTTCTTTTTCTTACCACTTTCGCTAATACATTACTTCAAGATCGATCGCGTGCACGAAGCACACACACACACACACACACACACAATACAAAGAAGCTTAGGTTTTTCTGGCACCCGATGAGTTTATTTATTTATTTATTTATTTATTAAGTGCTGCTAAGTATGGTGTAAGGCCCAAATCTTCTTATGCAACCGAATGTTCAGAAACGCAACATCAGCAAAACAATGATCAGGCTCGACGCATGGGACACCTAGTGCGCACCCAATGAAGATCGAACCGAGTACACAGTGGTTGTGACCTAAGAAACGAACTCAGTTTTAATCCACAGCGAACTGGTATATATATATATATATATATATATATATATATATATATATATATATATATATATATATATATATATCTTTGAGTCTTTCTAGCCATAGAGAGAAAGAAAGACAGTCTGTGTGGACACAGGAATTCACAGTGCTTGGAAAACAATGCAACACACACACACACACATATATATATATATATATATATATATATATATGGAGAGAGAGAGGCGAGCTGAATGGATAGGGTTTGTGACGTTGGGTTTCACGCTTATGCGATCCTCAGACAAACCTGAGGTCGTATAAACGTGAAACCCAGCGTCACAAACTCATATCCATTCAACTAAATATGTTAGATCTATCACTGATATTGAGTGCTTTTTTTAAAGCACACACACACACACACACACATATATATATATATATATATATATATATATATATATATATATATATGTGTGTGTGTGTGTAAAAAACTATAAATGTTATATTTGTTGGATACACGTGTTTAAGTACACATCCATGATTTTTAAATTAGTTCATTGTATATATCTTTTATTACTTTAAACAAGATATATAAGACCAAATGAATAAAGACAGAAGTGAGCTTTATCAAGGCAAATTTGTCCTGATAAAGATCCATCGGAGGACGTAATGCATGGATAAAGACAAGTCTTCCTTTTGTCCTTATTTTCACACACACACACACCTCTACGATTGAATGTAAGATATCAAATCTTTGTGTGTGTGTGTGCGCACACACTGATAACTCGATGTATATATATATATATATATATATATATATATATATATATATATATATATATAATTGCATACAAGATAGGTGTGTGTATACATAAACATGTTTCTTTTTACATATATATATAAGAGAGAGGGGAGTGGGTGCTGAAGTTATCAGACCATTCAAAAATCGATTCCAAAATAAATTGTAGATGTTTGGCTATTTTGTTAGATTTCGGTAAGTGTGTTGGGTCGAGAACTTTTCCGCACCTCGTCGTCGTGCATTCGCACTGAAGGACATATGTGCACGTCTGTCAGGATATGCGGCGCTATATTCTTGCCATTAAATAAACTTAATAGTGCCTCTGCAGAGACCCGTGCTCACATAAGCGCAGGGTGCCTCAGGTATTTAAGAAACACTTCCTGACTGTCCCTTAAGTGGTAGGCGAAGGAACGCGGCGTGTGCCAAATTGTCTCGTTTTCGTTTCGGCATCAGACCTCATCGAGGGCATTAACATGGCACAGGCTATGAAAAGACAGGCTGACAAACACGAGTAATGAATGTGGCTTCGCGCGGAACCCAATGGATTTTATCCACGTGCTCACGTCACACAAAATGTGGCAAAAGGTCGTTTTTAATGTGAGCTTTCGGACAGCCGTACAAAAATTACTCAAGCCTCCATGGCAATTCTTCATTTGGGAACCGCCCGGTAATAGCGCCTGTCTTCGAAGTACTACTTGGAGAGATAGCATCCTTGGGCTTGTATCGCATGACCTATGATTGTCCTTTATCTTCCAAAGATTCACGGGGAGGACTGGGCCATTACCTCACCGTTCTGGCTCAAGTTGGTATGGGCGAATGTGACAAGCTTGGGCCATTATCTTCCATTCACGACCGCCCACGGTTATTTGCGCGTGAATGAGTGTAACGAACCCAACTGGGATTTGAAATCGGCTCTCCAGTTTCTCGTTCAGAGACATCATTCATTGCACCGCCCGCACATACGCACACAGCACCTGGTATTCCCAAGCGGTCACCCGTCTAGACTCGCTGTTGATTAACTCGGCTGATCTGATAATAACAGGTGTAAACCTCCCCGTCCGGCTAGGCAGAGGAAGTATTGCGCCGACAACAAACAGGTCCTCAAGATGATGCAAGTTTATGTCATCTGTAATGTAATGATCAAAGCTGTAGACGGGAGCAATGGGGGCCCGTATCATGCCGTCCAATTTCTCCTGAAAGCCTCAGAACCAATGTCACCACCGAAGATGGTAGACACGGTGGTCAAGGGCTTAGATCCAGCGGGTGCTGCACGTGTTTCACAAGACTCAGCTCACCTCCCACATGACCCACGTCACCCAGGAGTAGCTGACTAAGCCTTTTTTCACGACCCCCACTTCCCACTTTACATGTTGATTCTGCATTCTCTTTATTTGAATCTCCTGGTCTGCTATGCCTCGAACGTTGTCAAGGAGGAAACCTGTCAGCGACCTCACATTATCGATGATACATTTAAGGCCGCTATCGGAAGCGTGGGGGCTATCATGATCAAGGATCACATGATCCGGGCATATTTTTTTTTAATCATTTAACGTCAAGCGATAAAGCCAATAAAATACAAGTGGTTACTCAGTGAAAGACAATTATTGATTGATTTTCTACGATTTATCAACCAATTGCAGGTTATTTTAAGCTAGAAAATATCTTAAATTGTAAGGATTTTTTTTTCAGATTATAATGATATAGTGATAAGTTTTACTAATTAATCCATAGCTGGAAGAAAAGGGGTGGATTCATACTATCCACAATTTGATAAACAATCAAGAAATTGTGGATATAAAGTGGGGGATCAATTCTGTAATACAATTAATATATGAACTGATCCCACACTTTGTGGCCACAGTAGTTTCTATACATTAATATTCCAGAGAATGTAAACAAATCTAAAAGACATGCCTGTGTAGCTAATCAGTATTTGATTGATTGATTCGTTTTGCAGGTTATTTAAAGCCAGAAAATATTTTTAGATCGTTAGAATTTTTCTTGGGGGTAATAATAATTTAATTTACAAGTCTTAATAATTAACCCAATAGCTGGAGGGGAAAAGGGTATGTGTGCGTGGGTGAATATAATGAACCCAACAAGAACTGGAACCCGGCTCTCTGATTAACAATTCCAAGCCATTATCCATTACACCACCTGCACATCCAAGCTTACAGCACCTGGTATTCTCAAGTGATCTCCCATACAAGTACGGAAAAAGATTATGTTATTGAGAAGAGCCAGTACAATCAAAGAACGGGAATGGAGTAGATGAGGTTTGATGTCGCATTTAAGTTTCTGAAGATTCCAGTCGACAGGAAAGCTAGAAGCTGAAGAGTGCTCTACAGGCAAGAATTCCGAGGAAAGAGGCTATTAGAATAGAGCTAAGGGTCGCATTTAGCAGTCTCAACAGTATAAAGATGAGACCTAACTGTCAATCTACGCTAAAATTTGTGAAATCAAGGTACTAATGAGTATTCATCAGAACAATTACCATGAAGATATCTACAGAAAAGTTAGAAGGAAGCTATGTTACGACATTGGTAAAATAATTGAACACGGGACACAGTCGTTTTCAAGGCTGACGGCGGTTTTATTGAAAAACTTTTTCTGTTTTTCTAAACTGGAGAGGGCCGGCGTATACTACCCACCGAACTGCCTGGGCAGTACTTTATGATCCTCTTTATCTCATCAATATTTACTTTTTTCTACCTACATTTATATACGTTATGAATTAGACTTAGCATAACTATTAAAGGATGAAAAATCTTCACGGATTTTGACGTCATTCTGGGGCTTTTCTTTTCTCTCGTCCAAATCTGCTCATGATGCTAAGTCTAAAAAAAAAAAACACACTCTATAAAATTCATTGTTTTTTGTTTTTTTTTTTATCCATAATGTTAAATGTGTTAAAATACTTCAACTTTTTAACAAGAAAGAAAAATCTCAAATTGATGTTAAAAATTGCCGCAAAAAATTGTTGATTTATTTAAGATGGAATGATTTATTATGACATGTCTCTAATTTATATTTACATACATTGTATTTATTTTCAATTTTTCTAGTTGAATTGTTCGCCTATATTGCATAAAATCCATTATTGTTGATAATTACGTTACAATAAAATTTGTATTTTATATGAACTCTATTACATCTCAATTTTCATAAGGTAGGGTGGGTGGGGCGTATCATAGATTTATAGGAGTTGGGCACAAGATGCTTGCACCGACCCTGAAACTGAACATATGTAAACATTTATCTTCTGCTGGATATTTTTGATCTTCTTTAATATAATTGGTTCTCAATTACCTAGCGCAACCTGTATATTTTCTAGCTTAAAATAACCTGCTATTGGTTGATAAATCGTAGAAAATCAATCAATAATTGTCTTTCACTGAGTAACCACTTGTATTTTATTAGCTTTATCGCTTTGTCTGTGGTTGTAATCAATATAAGGAAAAGTATTTATTTGAAAAAGTTATCCACATAAGCAGAGTCTAAGTATCAAATACATCTTATATAAGATGCCCGTATGCAGCGGAACACATGCCTATATTTATTTCTTTATTTGCCGGTATAAACGCGACAGTATAAAAACAGTCTGTCATATAGTGTCTTTATCATTCCCTCCCATATACACAATTAGAAGTACCTGGAAACCACACCGACGATTGATCTGAGCTTTTAGAATGAAATTGGGTGGATAAAAGTAAAACTTATTCGAATACTGTCGATAATTGCAACTTCCAAGTCATCGTGGCTGAGGATTTTAGCGTACTGGCTTTCTTCAACCATTGATCATGCAAGATTACACACACACACACACTCTCTCTCTCTTCCAGAAACTGTAACTAAAGTCCACTCAGCATAGTTAGAATATAAACCACAGGTTATCACCGTGGTTGTTGAACGAACACAGATGTTCCTGAGCAGGTGTCTGCAATCGGGATTGTGATTAGCTAGAGATTGACGGATGCCTACTATGGGTGATATAGCTGCTTATTTCCTGCTAACGCCAGTAACGATCCGTGTTCGATTATAGTTAAAAGCTAAGATCTTGAACGTTGATTTTCAAGGCAGGTACATTAGCTGCCTCCGCTGCGCTAGTCTTCCCCGCCCTCTTAATTACTCCCCCAACCAATAAATAAATATCAATAAATATCAGAAACTCCGTTAATCAATGAAATGGGAAGATTTATTTAAGAGGTCGAGGTGTTTTGCCTATTTTCTTAGATATATTATTTACTGTATGTACGCGTGTATACCACGGGTTTTATTATCATTTTCTTTACGAAACAAGATAGGGGGTCGCACTATATTAAGTTATTTTTTTATTTTTATTTTTTTTTGAAGAGTTTAAAAATCATGCGTTTTCGGTGATTGGTTGCACTATACACAAGTAAATATTTTTCTGGTGGTGGTTAAAATCCATGCGAAAAAAAAAATCAGTGGTCCAGCAAAACCTGAAGTCGACTTATACACGAGTATATACAGCAGTTCTTAATTTTTCTTGTTTTATGTTGCTCTAAGCGATCTTTTTGGTTTTTATAGAATAAATAAAAATGTAAAATAAATAAATAAATAAATAAAAAAATCGAATTTAAAGGTAAATTATTACAAAATTTGCAAATTTAAAAATTGAAATATGTAAAAGTAGGTTTTATTTTATTTTTCAGTCTGGTATCTTAACCGAAATTAAGATCAGTTTGACTCATCTACAACTATTTTGTTCTCATATTCCAAGCGATGAACAAATACGTTGTGATTTTTTTTTATGCATATGTTTCTAACACAATAACTGCGCTGTCTTTGCGATAATGTGAATGTAATTTTCATAAATATTATGACTAAAACCAGAAACCCCTTGTAGTTACTTGATATAGGTATTTAGAATGCTACTTCACTAATCATGACAATTTGACATGCCACTTGCTAAATATCAAAGCAAAACATTGGCGGTGCTCAAACACCTCACCGTACTAACGCGGGGATGATAAGGCGTTAAATACCCCAGTTAAATAATTTCATAAGTAGTTTAAGTCTCTGTATATAAACACTTAGATTTTCTGCTGAAATCGTATACATTTTTATCCTAAGAGTTAAATATGGCACAAGGCCCAATTGATAGAGCACCTAACGAGGATCTTATTGCATTAGCGAATTGACACCTAATTTTGTTGACCATAGATTTCAGTCTGATTGAGAAAATGTAGATAGTTACTAAATTTTAGTTAGTCTGGCACAGGGCCATAACAGTGGGGTTTGAGGGATTAACTTGGTAACTGGTTTATTGCTGACTCCTGTTCTTCAAAATTTCGTCTGGAAAAACAGACGCGAAACAGGAAAAGCCTGATAGATAGATAGATAGATAGACAGATAAACAGATAGATATGAAAAGACTGACACTAATATATAATAACCAGATCCACATTAATAAACCAAGAGATGAAATAGATCGATAGAAAGAAAGAACCTGGCAGACATAGACAGGAAGATAACAATTGGCAGATAGAAGAACTGAGATATATATATATATATATATATATTGTCCAGATATAGTCATTATATAATCTAAAATATAATTACAGTATTGATAGCTCTTCAGGTGGTACGATTGATCTGTTTTCGAGCTAGGATAAATACCCATATTTCGAATGCTGGTCGTCTGATATCCACTTTGAAGTTTGGCGTAACACGATCTTTCTACCCTGACCCCCAATCTGTCTTTGTATCATAGGACGTCAAGTTTTTGATGGAGACTTACGAAACCAGACGTTTACTATTTTCTTAATTTCTCGACAGGATACACGTCTTTGGTTTTCTTCGTTGTATCTGAGTAAAATGTTCATCTTGCTGCTATTACAGTGTAAACATGGCCGCTCCGCTAGCAGTGTGCACCAACGAGGAACAAAGAGCGGTGACCCGAATCAGCAGAGAACATGCTACTTTATCGATGATAACTCACCTGTTCACCATCACCATCTCTCGAACTTGCTGAATCTTTTCGTCAGTTGTAGAGGTTGACTGGCGTACTGCTTCTTCTTCGTGCGTCACGCTTTTCCGGCGAATTTTAAACTTCTCGATCTGCTGATACACCCGTTTACGTGGTAGTGCACTATCGCCATATTGTGTTAAAAGCCCCTGATACACCTTCCGACCAGAGAAATCGGTTCACTGCTCATTTTTTCCACGTTGGTGCGCACTGCTAGTGTAGCGGCCATGTTTACACTGTAACAGCAGCAAGAAAACTGGCACGATCAAGCTCAAACTTCGATTACGTGACCACAATAATACCAACTATTAGCACGCATCAGCAGAAGGTAGTGTGAAAAAACTAAAGGTATATCATGGCAAAATTCCGGATAATTTTGAATTAGTCTTAAAGGAGGAAGTGTGCCTTCAACATTAGGAAATTATTTCCCTGATTGTATGTCCGACCGTTCTGCTTTTCTCTCAAGGATCACAGTGTAATAGCTGTCCGATCGTTGGCACTTTTGTGCTAGAACTCTTCTTGACCGAGAAACCTACATAATATTATTAAGCGATAATTGATTGATTCATTTTCTACGGCTTATCAACCAATTGCAGATTATTTAAAGCCTGGAAATAGTTTTAGAGTGTTAGAATGTTTTGTGGTGGTGGTGGGGGGTAGCGAGATAATAATGGTTTAGTTTACAAGTCTTACTAATTAGTCCATAGCTTGGCTGAGACGAGTTGGATTCCTACCTTTCCCAATGGGATTTGTGCGTAAGTGAATATAACGAACCCAACGGGAATTGAAACTCGGCTCTCCGGTTAACAATTCTGAGCCAGCCTCCATTAAACCACCCGCATATCCAAGTTTAAGGCACCTGGTATTCCCAAGTGGTCACCCATCTAGGTACTGACCTGGCTTGACCATGCTTAACTTCGGTGATCTTACGAGAATCGGTGTTTCAACGTGAAGGAGCCGTAAGCCAATAAACGAGAAAGGTTCAGGAAACGCGAAGAAGTAGAGGGCGTGAAGAAGGAATTTTAGGAAGTACGAATGCTGAAGAAAACTGAAAAGAAAACCAGGTGAAAGGAAAAAGTAATCAACATCTACAAAGTCGGAAAAGATGGAGACGAAATCGAAAACAGAATTGGTAGTTACATATCAAGAGACAACGACAGAAAAGATTCGAAAGGCATATCGGGATGGAAATGTGTAAAATTGCTCCTTATTAAAATTATTTATGGTGGGGGTGGGCAAAAGCAAAAGAAAGATATATATATATATATATATATATATATATATATATATATATATATAACAAGATACACTTTTATTCCATTTATTCAGCCTATTGTCCTCATCTATTTCTTTCTTTTTTATGTGCTATGTCCTTTCAGGACGTAGACGATCATGGCTCTCCACCTCCCTCTATCCCTTGCAGCTCTTAACAAGTTCCTTCCCTCTGCCATCTCCCCCAAGACCACGTTCTGTCATCCACTTGCTAAAGCTAGCTAGGTATGTCATGCATTTTCCTTTGTCTCTCTTTCTCTCTATTCAACTCGTGAGTATCAGATTCTCCAGGCCCTCCTTCCTCATTATGTGCCCCAGAAACTTCAGCTGCCTCTTCCTGATATTAAGTGTAAGCCTCCTCCTTGTTTGCATCCTCTCTTCGTCGTTGCTCACACGCTCGGTCCATGATATCCTTAGCATCCTTCTGTAGAACCATATCTCCATCGTCTCGAGTCTCTTCATCTTTGAGGAAATCATCCCACATTCGCTGCCGTGAAGAAAAATGCCATTATATGCGTAACGTTTCTACCAAGTACCCTCTGGTCATCTTCAGATGTCCTTTATTTTGGCTGATATCGAATATCTTACATTGGTTAACAATATAGCTGTTGGTTAACCAAGTGTTATTCTTGTCTAGTGGTTGTGAGTTCAACCTGTGGCTCGAGTATTCTTCCCTACCTTTATAACACGATGGGTGGAGTTAGAAAATTCTTTTGAATTCTTAGTTGGGTGGGGGTTCAAAATAAGTTGATACTGCTGACACCTTCTGTTTTATGTTGAAAGTTTAGCATGAAGTACAAAATATTTTACTTTGAAAATGGAGATAGTTTATTTTTGTTTTTTTCATTCGTATAAATAGAAGCTGCTTTTCCTATGGCTTATGAGTCGTGTCAAGGAGTGTAGATAAATATTAAACTCTTGTTCAACAGAAAAGTTCTAATAACGGCATTACGGAGCTAAAATAACACAATAATTAACATATATAAGATATCCCATATCAACCCAAATAACGGTCTCCGGAGGATGGTCAGAGAGTACTTGGCCGAAACGTTGCGTTTATTTTAAAATATAAAATAATCGATATTTCGACTAAATCGAACATCAAAGTATATTTAAAATTCCTCATCAGTAAAAGTAAAGCCAAAATGATCAAAAGAAAGTATGCATCAGAAAATATCGGTGCGTTTCTTGTTCCTTTCTCACATAGGAAAATAATCCGTGTTTAAATGAGCAACAGTGATTAGAAGGGATAAGGAAAAACATGAGAAGATACAGGTTAAGCTTCAGAGAAGAGCAAAATCAAGATAATATTTGTTGTATTGGAAGGGATAAGGGAAAGAATGAGAAGATACGTGTTATGTTTTAGTGGGGAGAAGAGGTATGGCATAATTGCTAACCTTCCGTTGTATTGGAAGGGATAAAAGAAAGAATGAGAAGATACAAGTTAAGGTTCAGAGAAGAGAAGAGCAAAATCATGATATAATGGCTAATATTTGTTGTATTGGAAGGGATAAGGGAAAGAATGAGAAGATACAGGTAAAGTTTGAAAGAATGTTATAAGTATGAAATAATGGATAATTATTAACTCTTGTGATATTTCTATGGGTTTAGTTAGCTAGTTAAACTTAGGAAAAAAGGCTCCTTAGGCAAGTTATTCAATCCTCTACCTCGTCAATCAACGGGTAAAACTTACCAGAGCGATCTCATCGATCATTCGTGTGTCTTAGTTCTTGACGATGCGGCTCATCAGAATGTTGTGTTGTAGAAGAAGCTCTTTATTAGGTCAACGTAATTCAGAATATAAAAATGGTTATTTACTCTTTTCCTCTCTTACGATGTAGAAATCTTTCTTTTATTTATATTATTATATTATTTTTACACAGTTTGTAAGTGATTCTAATTTCTTCACTTTTAAGATTTCTTTTAATACATACTTAGGAAAGCACTAGAATACCGTTAAGTAGTCTATAACGAACTTTCTATATATTTAATTCTTATTTTACGACATACAAGACCTCTCATTCCACTTAATAATATTACGAAGTTTAATATGCGGTTGACATAATGGTTACCGATGCAGAGAATGGAATCGAGCTCCCGAATTCAAATTCCAGCTGGAGTAGTTACATTCATTTTGTTTTAGGAAGCACAGAAAATACATTTCTCTCCCACTTCAGCTGTCGTAGGGCGGACTAGGATCTCTAGCTGTGTTAGGGTAATCAGTCTAAAAGAACTGATAGCCCTGATTTTGAAATCCTGGAGAAAAGGCAAAGCAGTCATGGTAATCCACCGATATTTAAAGGAAAGGAAACGGCGGAGAGCCATGACCGTTTACGTCCAGAAATGATGTGGGCTTTAAATAAATATAGGGCATTACGTCTGGTATAAGTATCGGTTGTATACAGCACGAAGTAAAGAAAGGGTGATTTTCCATATCAACTTTTGTGTTTATCACAACGTTTCGGCCACTGTGCCTCCGGCCTTCATCAGGAACATATTGATCCAGGTAGCCTACAGGGAATTCCGAACTGAACCTTTTATTTAATCTATGGGAGTTCAACTGTTCTCAGTCCACTGTCCATGTCTAGGGATATCTTATGTAGTTCTTATTCTTAGTATTACTGAGTTATTGATCAACCTGTTTCTACTGAGTCCAAGTAAACACTAGCCGGCCCAGGGATTGAACTCACAATGCCACCAAATTCACGAACCAACATGGCGACCAATAATTAATCAGCACTAAAAATAACTAGATGCGATATCCCTCGACGAGGGCAGTGGAACGTGAACAGTCTAACCCCGTTTGCTATCGGTTAGCCGGATCGATATACACGTGATGAAGGCTGAGTGTCAATACAATAAATATTGATAACCCCACATCTTAGAAATTCGAACATAAATGATTTAGGGATTTCATATGCTACCAGATACGATAATTAAATGTTTACGGGTTCGATTAAAACGAGTATATATATATATATATATATATATATATATATATATATATGTAAAATAAATAAATCGAGAAGTATAAGAAGTTGTATTGCTGATATCCAGTGACGAGTGGACGGACTCGTCCATCTTCGAAACTCTGGAGTCGAGATGCTGAAGGTAACATGAATCAGCTAAGCGACAAACCTTTTACTTATATTAATTCTCTCTCCTATATATATATATATATATATATATATATATATATATATATATATATGAAACATCGAAAAACAAATCTGTGATATTTTTTCTAGTATCCTCTATTATTTTTAATGATTGTCACTAAAGGAACGTTCCAAAATGACAACTACGAAATGGAGACAACAGAATTCAAGCAAGTGCGAAGATTTAGATATCCTTGGATGGAACAACCCAGAACATCAATTGGAGATCCCATGCAACGCTGAATACATTTTACGTAGAACTGAGACCAATCCCTCTTAAGCTCAAGCAAAAACAATTTGTCGGACACTGCCATCGAGCTGACAGAGAAATCGTCTCATCCTTACTCTTATGGCATCCTTCTGGAAGAGTCTTCTCACAAAAATTGACGTTCACAAACACCATAGCTCGAGACTCAGGGTTGAACAATGGGGATCTGGGGTCAGTAATTCAGGATCGAACAGTGTGGAAAGGGATTGTCAATGGAGTTCCGACCAACCATAGGGAGGTTAAAGGAGGAGGATGGTGATGAAACGTGTTTCTAAACACTGATGTAGATAATGGTGGATTCATACGTATAGACATCTACTAAGTGTAGCTTATTCTAGTACAATAACTCAGCCGTGGAGCCTGCATGGGGATCGAACTCACTACACTAGTTAACCGGTTTACGTGACTATCTAGATGCAACTGTAAGTCTTATGCTAACAGTTTCTTTTTTCAAACATCTCTCTCATGGAAGTTTTTTTTTCTGGTTTCTTGCTTTGATCTTCAAAACTTTCTAAACGCAATGTCAATTGATGTCTTTTTCTTCATAATTCTTTTTTTTATCTCACTCTCACTCTCACTCACTCACTCATAGTATTTTTAATTGTTTGCCGGCCACCGAGCAGACAGGGAAATCATCTCATCCTTACTCTTATGGCATCCTTCTGGAAGTGACTTCTCACGAAAATTGACTTTCGCAGACACATTAGCTCGTTACTCAGGGTTGGACTTTAGGGATCTGGGGGTCAGCAATGCAGGATCGAACAGTGTGGAAAGGGATTGTCAGTGGAGTTCCGACCAACTATATATGGCGATCGAAGGATGATAATGGTGACGATGAGATATCCATGAAGTGCTTAAACAGAGGTAGAAAATGTGACACCAAAAACAGAATGTGTATTGGAATAGCGGAAAATTCTTAACAAAACTAAGCGAAGTATTAAAAAACAGGGAAATTTCGTTACTTCTGTGTAATATCACTCTTTCTATATGTCAGTGAATGCTGGACAATCTTCTTACAGAGGAAGTACAGACTGAGACAACAGAAATATGGTCCTACAGAAGGATGCTGGGAATAACATTGACTGCACATGTGATTAACGACGAAGTTTTAAAGAAGATGTACACAAAAACAACGAATCAGAAAGAGACAATTGAAATGTCCAGCGTACATAATAAGGAAAGAGGGTTTCGAGAATTTGACACTCACAAGTTTTATTGAAAGCAAGAGAGGAAAACAGCGAATAACCTCCATAAGAAGTTTGAAAATAGTTGACAGAACAGGGATTTGGAGCGATAGCATAAAGACAAAACTTACTAAGAGCTATAAAGGAGATGAAGTTGTGGAGAGCCATGATCATCCACCTCCTGAAGGGACACAGCACATAGAAGATTGCTGTATATTGTGAAGAATATTGATATTAAATGAGTTTCTTTGTTTATCGTTAGGGGACTGGTAAAAGTTAAATTTTCATTTTTCGCACGGAAAAAGGAAGGGGTTATCTTGCACTTTAGAGTCCAAAACGTTCTTTCTCGTACCAAATACTGAATAAATTCCCTTAGATTACTTTATGTAGTCTCATATTCTGAGCATACTTAAAATACCAATACAGAATATTTTTTTAACGGGGATTAAATAGACATAATATAGATAAAATAAATCGTGTTGCATTTTAGGTGTTATTTTAATTTTTAATTCCGATACAAATCCTTTCATATAGAAAAGCCTGGCGGTAGTTTCGATTATTTTTATTTCATTTGTTATCTTTCGTTTCCCGAGTTGTAAGTCTTCCTTTGTTATAAAATTGCTGCTGATACAATGCGGAATAATAATAATAATAATAATAATAATAATAATAAAAAACGATGAGATAAAAATACAAATAACAACTTTAATAAACTGAGTGAGATAGACCAAGCTGAACATGTCGATACACCGCGAGTCAAAATTTCAGTTTCAATAAGAGCTGGTCGTCTCTATCTTTATAACGTTTCGATGTATTGTAAATTTGTTACCGACAGTTGTATTTTCTCCCAGCTTCCCTCGTCTTTTATATTCCACCAAGAAAAATGTTATTAGTCTGAAGAAGTTATTTCTTAGATCGAAACTAGTTATATATATATAATATATATATATATATATATATATATTTTTTTTTTTCATTTTGCCATTCGCATAGCCTCTATTTGGGTTTTTATTTATGGGGAAACGGCAGCTCAAAATAAGGGACGAGATGAGTCAATCTAAGGGAGGTAACTAAGGTTATTTTCTAAGCGTAGCTTAGATGTGGCACAAAGCCGAAAGTATGGGGCACCCAGTGAGGATCGAACTCACTATTCAGTCGTAACTGTTTTAGCGAGACAAGCTTGCTAACCATTACACCACGCCATGATGCCCTGATTTTCTAAGCGTAGCTTAGATGTGGCACAAGGCCGAAAGTAAATGGCACCCAGTGAGGATACAACTCACTACTTAGTCGTACTCGATTTGCCCTAAGCGAGCTAAAATAGATGTCTGTAAAAGATATAGTCTGCGCAAATATTTATTTTCGCATTATTGCTATAAATGAGATAGTTTAGAATTCATTCATGTGTTTTTTGTTTTGTTTTTTGTGTTTTTATTTTGTTTTTTTTGTTTTTATTTTGTTTTTTTTTTTGTGTTTTATTTTGTTTTTTTGTCTTATTTTGTTTTTTTTGTGTTTTTATTTTGTTTTTTGTGTTTTTATTTTGTTTTTTGTGTTTTTATTTTGTTTTTTGTGTTTTTATTTTGTTTTTTGTGTTTTTATTTTGTTTTTTGTGTTTTTATTTTGTTTTTTGTGTTTTTATTTTGTTTTTTTTGTGTTTTTTTGTGTTTTTTTTTTTTGTTTGTTTTTCTTAAATTTTGTAACCGATTGCTCTTTGACCAGTTGGTTTAAGCGTTCAATCGTAAATATAGAAATGATTTACGCGCAGGGGATATAAGCCAAATCGAACATGAAGTTACTTTTAAAACGGTCCCATTGTGAAGGTGACGTTCCCGCTGCTCAGCTTCAAGTCATCGGAGATTTGGATTTTATAAGTAGAAACTAGAATCGCTATAGCTTAGGTGGTTTTATGAGGTGGTTTCCCTTGTGTATAAGACGGAAAGTATGGGGTACCCAGTGAGGATCGAACTCACTTCTTACTTACTTAGTCATAAATGATTTAGCGAAACAAGCTTGCTAACCATGACACTACATCGAATTGCCCTTATTTTCCACAAAGTGTGGGGTACCCAGTGAGGATTGAACTCACTACTCACTTACTCGGTCGTAATTGATTTAGCCAACTATTGCACCACGTCGGAGTGTTTTTATTTTCTAAGCGTAAATGTGGGACACCCAATGAGGATCGAACTCACTACTTAGTCGTAATGGATCTAACGAGACAAGCTTGCTAACCACGTCGAAGTATCCAATCGCTTTGCCTAAGCTCCCCCACTGAGTGTTGTTGTGTCATCGACTTTTGGGAGGGAGTTTCTTTCCTTGTTCATAACCCAGCCCCAAAATTCATTTCCATAGGTTTCTTTTTAAAACTTAGGATTCTGTACTCTCTCTCTATCACACACATATATATATATATATATATATATATATATATATATATATATATATAACTTCAAACGTTATTATGGTAGATACTCGTATTTGAAATAGATACCCCATTTTTTTAAATGTTTTAAACGGTATGTATTACGTCTATCAACCTGAGCTTTCAAGAAAATCTTAATCTATTTCAAATACGAGTATTATATATTCACTCTTATAGTGTTTGAAGTAATAAAAATGTCGGATTAAAAATAAATCCAGTAATCCTTATATATATATATATATATATATATATATATATATATCCCGTCGTTTTTTGACGTATGAGAGTCAATCAACTTAGTTCTTAGAAAAGCCAGTCTACTCGCATATGATTTGATTTATGTAGTGGAGGCTTGTGCAAATCCAACCACACTTTTTATAATAGCCGAATACAGAGAATTGGTGCATATAATCTCTCTTTTTCTCTGTGTGTATGTGTGTGTGTATATATATATAGTTTTAATGTGTGCTATATTTATGGATTAAAGTGCTCACTATCACTACGTAGAGCGTATGTAAATATAAAAGTGGAAATTGAAGTCAACGCCCACCGGCAACAGTCTTTCATGCTTATACGCAATCGTCATATATATATATATAATCTGTATCTGTGTGCGTCAAATTGAGGATATTCGAATTAAAGGGCCGAAATCCTGACGTCGGCCTCGAACTGATGAACTGCCCCCCCCCCCCAAAAAAATGGAACCCTAGCAAACTTTTATATTTTTCATTAAAATCTGATTATCCTTGTGAATATTTGTTCACACTTGCTTTGTCATATATTACCCAATTGAAGATATATAGTTTTTTTTTGGGGGGGGGGGCACGCGCTGAAGTTTCCAGATCAATGTTTTTCAACTGTTCACCCAGTCCCTCGTTTAATCGATAAATAAAAAGGCTCTGAATTTTGACATATTCTCTGTTACCAAGTTAACATTCTTCATATTTACTAAAATTAGATTAGACTATAGTGCACCCAGTGAGAATCCAACTCAAAACTGAACTGATTGATTTGTTCTTTCTTTTTTACGATTTTTCAACCCTTTTGTGTTATTTAAAGCCGAAACATACTTCGGATTATAGGAGGGAGCTTATAATATCCGTTTTTCGTAAGTGGTCCCTGACACTGTTTAACTTGATAATGCATTAACAAATTTTGGAGAGTGACAGAGATTTTTTCCAGATACAAGTTCTATTATTTAGCCTATAGCTCGGTGCAGTGGGAGTAGATTGATTCTTTTCCAAAGTGTATTTGCGCCTAAGTGGAAGTCGAACTCAGCTCTGACTTCTCATCCCGAGCAGCTATCCATAACGGTACAGTTAAATAAAACTATACGACCACATGATATGCTGAGTCACCCTTCGAGATAAAATTATGAAAGAACAAAAAATAAAAAAAAAATGATTATCATTGAATTCGTCCCCTCGCAGATTAAACTACGTGTTGTGTGCAAAACGAGGGCTATTTTTCGCACCCACTAAGCAACAGTATTCTATGACCAATATTTAACAGTTGTCTGCATTGATAGTTATTTTTTCCCCAACTGAGAGTGAATACAAAACCCATTTTATTTCATACAGTTGCAAAGTAGGCGTAGTTCTTACATTCAGTATATTTTTGATTATTTTAATTACAGTCCAATATTACTTAGAAGTTACTTACATAGAGGGTTTCTATTAACTTGGCGCCTGAGGCGACCCCTAAAAGAAAAAGTGCCGAACAGGTTTGAGCAATATTTGTTACATGTCAACGTACGCGCACTAGAAACTTGATCTTTTGTCACGATCCTTTTGAATGAGCGCGCAGACACTCCGATAACCATCCACCCGTAATGCAATGGCAAAGGAGGTGCTGCCGCAAGGTTGGAATACCTGGAACCAGGCCTCCTATATTCCGAAAGTGGAAACGCAACAGAGAAAATTTCAAACATTTTGGAGATACCTAAAACAAACATATCAAATTAGACTTGTTCTATCGAAGTCACTTTTTATGAAATTTTATATTGAGACATTAGTTTTATTTATTTTTATTTATTTTTTTATTGTTTCGATGCATTTTGAAATAACTTCAAATTTAATTCATAAATATTACGTTATTTAACATGAAGCAGGCGAAGAAAATGCATTTTTTCCCACCATATTTTGACGATGACTTGATGGATAAACATTATTTACCTTTGTTTTCTGCTCCCGCTATATCCTGTATATTTCCTTGGTGTTCAGATACCTCGGTGTGGGGCAATTGTTAACGAAGATAGGCTAGTTGACCATTTCTACTGAGTAATGAGATCGATCCTTAGTGGATGCCTCGCAAAAGTAAATAAAATTTAATAAAACTTTAAATAAAGTAATAAGAGTTGACATGTAAAATCAACCTTACTGTTCATTCTGTAAAAAGACTAAAAACACTGTAATTAAGATTTGATTAAACGCAAGAAAACGTCGGTAACTTTGTTTCTTATTTAAATGTTCGTCATCATTTTATCCGTTTCTCCCTGGCGCCAGTTTAAACTGACACTTTTTTTTTGTCTTTATTTCTTGTGATCATTTTACTTAAAGTTTGTACTTGCTTCATTTCAGATGAGGGCATTTAAGATTTTTCCGCATATTTCAGTGAAATTTTTCACTTTCCAAATGTGTATAGTTAGGCAGGGAAGGAAGACTGCTTTCAGTGTTTAAACTGATGCCTAGAACGGGGGGGGGTCCTGTAACCTACGGCACGCGTGCCACACGTGACACACCAAGCAATTTTCAATGGCACGCAGCCGCAAATGACATCACGATGTCCGAACCAATAACTATTACAACGCAAAGAAGATATTTAACTGTTTCAATTTTAATATATACTAAAGTATATATACTATATATTACTATATAAAATATATTGTAGAACAGTTATATTGACTAGGACTTGTATAAAAATACGTATGCTGTTGGCACACTGAATGATTTTAAAACCCTAAGTCGGCACATAGCAAAAGGTTGCCGACCCCTGGTCTAGAAGATATAGGTTTAAAAACTTTTCATATGTATGTATAAATATATTTGTGACGCTTATATTAATAAATATATATAATAATTATAGTGATATTAGTTTATCATTTAATAACAACAGAAAACTGACCCCTTCAATCTATGAAGAAATTTTGATTAATATTAGCTATGGTGGCAAATTTTTTGCTAAAGCCCTTACTGTTATAATTTAAACTGACTCTTACTTTTTTCCGATATATTTTGACTATTTTGAATTAAAATTCGTATTTTCTTGATTTCAGATGAAAACTTCTAAATTTTACTAACATATTTCAGCGAAATTTTTACTTATGAAAATGATCGTTTGGTTAGCTGGTGGGAAACTGATAGCAGAAGCATAATGTGTGTAAAGTACATTTCTTTATTTCTTAATCAGCCCATCACCATTGGGTAAATGGCTACCACCCTAGTTTCGGAGATCATTACGACTGGAATAATTTGCTATAAATTAGGTACCCACACTTTTAACCCTTTTGCCAGACTAAGTTAAGCGGCAGAAGCGTGTTAAATATCTGTGTCTGTTAAGTAGCTGAAATGTTGTTTTTTTTTTTTTTATCAGTGGCTGGTGTTCGAATCTAGTTAAGTGTTACAAATGTTGATTTTTAAAGCAGGCAGACACTCCCTGTTTGGATGTGGGCCTTATATAATCTTTGTACCTGTATTCCCACTTCTATTTGGGCATATGCTGTACTAAAATCAAGTATATCAAATATTATTATTGATTTAGCTACAGGTATGATTTTGGGAGTTACTTTATTTTTATTATTATTATTTGATGGATAAAAACTTTTTCTTAAAGTTTCTCCGAATCTCTCAGTTCTCAATATCCATGAGCTTCTTAACTCCTCCTCCTCCTCTTCATCTTTCCGTTTCCCACCTTATATTTATTAATCGATCGATTGATTGAATGATTGATCGATCAGTTGGAGATCATGTCCTGCTACGATACTTTTGACCCACTCTTTCCCTAGTGTCAAAACCTTAGTGATCTGCGAAACGTACACGATTCCGCAGCCCCGCCATACACACACACACACACACACACACGGCATCATGGTCGCCTCGGCTTTCTCTTCTCTCAGCCTTATAGACTGATTTTAGTAGCAGCCTGTTGATAGTTACACCGGCCTCTCAGGTAAGAAACAACTTGTTGCTTGCCTGAGTTGTCATTGTCGCAGTCTTCATTCTTGTCGTTGTCGTGGTCGTTGAAAAGCGGCATGGTCGACTGTTACGACTCAACCCGGCCGGCGTTATCTTGTGTGTAGTAATAAAAGGAATGAAGTTGATTTCAACTGTCATGATCTCTGATGTTGGTTCTCTCTCTATTTCCAAACGGAACTGGAGTTTCCTAACTTCACGTGGGGTGACGCTTCACGTCATTGGATAATTAAAAAAAATAAATAATAATAAATAAATAAGCATCGGATTTACTGGATTTTTTCCTTTTTTTTTTCTTTTTTTTTTCTTTAATCGGAGTTGGTGATTGGATAATGTACTATCAGGTAGGAAACCTTAATTTTGTTCAAGGAAGTGAAAGAAAAAAAAAAAAAAACGAATTAAAATTTTCTTTTTCTTTTTTGCTACTTGAAATTGCTTTTTTTTTCTCTTTTTTTTTTTTCAAAGTTTTTTTCTTTTTTTTTTATCTCTTTTCTTCTTTGTATTGTATGTTCAATACCAGCACCAGCTATATGACGTTTATTGCTAGGGAAGGAACAAATGATAGCAAATTTCTTCAAATATCCAGCACCATCCGGAGTACTCTCCTTCTTCTTTTAACACTTCCTTGAATAACCTTGAATAACCATATTTTCACATGTATTTTCATTCTTTTTTTTTTTTTTTTTTTTTTTTTTTTTTTTTTTTTGGAAAGTATGATTCAAAGTGCGTTAAAACATTTTTGTATATCTCGGACGAGATCCTGTTTTTTTTTTTTTTTTTTCCTACAATTTCTGTTAGATTTGTCTTAACTTTATGATCTGGCCGACATTTTTTTCTTTTTTTGCATATCATCTTTTTTACATATCTTCTTTCTCTTCTTTTTGTTTCTTTTCTTCCATCCACTTTTTCCTTTTCTACTTCTTTTGCTTTCTCTATTTTTTCTTTTTGTCTTTTTCTCTGTTTTCTTTACTTTCTCTTTCTTCTTTTCTCAGTTTTCTCTTTCTTCTTTTCTCTTTCTTCTTTTCTCTTTCTTTTCTCTTTCTTCTTTTCTCTTTCTTCTTTTCTCTTTCTTCTTTTCTCTTTCTTCTTTTCTCTTTCTTCTTTTCTCTTTCTTCTTTTCTCTTTCTTCTTTTCTCTTTCTTCTTTTCTCTTTCTTCTTTTCTCTTCTTTTCTCTTTCTTCTTTTCTCTTCTTTTCTCTTTCTTCTTTTCTCTTTCTTCTGTTTTTCTGTTTCCTATTTTTTCTTTCTTTCTGTTTTTTCTCTCTTCTTTTTTCTGTTTTCTTTTTTCTCTTTCTTCTTTTTTCTGTTTTCTCTTTCTTCTTTTTTCTGTTTTCTCTTTCTTCTTTTTTCTGTTTTCTCTTTCTTCTTTTTTCTGTTTTCTCTTTCTTCTTTTTCTGTTTTCTTTAGTTTTCTCTTATTTTACTTTTTCTTCTTTCTTCTTATTATTATCACCATCATTTATTTATTATCTAACACAATTCCTTACCGGGTCGTTATTTCATTTCTTTTTCTCTTTTCTTCTTTATTCTCTCTTATTTCTCTGCTTTCTTTTTTCTTTATTCTCTTTCTCCTCGAGTAAGGTAAAGTCGTAAATATATGCATTCTGTTTGTATAATTTCTGCTGTTAAGTGCTACTTATACAATGTTTATCCACTATGTAAAGTATTATTTTATATATATATATATATATATATATATATATATATAATCAGTGTTTATATTTTCTTTACATTGATAATACTCTCCCGAGTAGATGGGCAATTTTATGAGTCTCTTGAGAACACAGCCTAACACAGATCTTGTTAATATTCTTGCCTGTACCTTTTTTTTTTAAATCGGACCCATGATTCCAATTATTAGAGACATAACAATGCTTTTAAGGGGACACATTATTTTAATAATAATAATTATATTGTTCCAATAGGGTCTGGAGTTTTTTTTTTTTTTTTAGTTTGAGACCAAGTGGAAGCAAGTCTGCGTAGTACTTCAGGGTTCTTGTCAGGATACTTTTAATGTCATCTGATTAGTTACAAGTCATGTATTAATTTTTCAGAAGACTCAAGCCCGTCACGCCCCCCCCCACCTACGACTATAACTACTACTACATCTCGGGAAAATTTATTTTTCGTGTTTGGGTTTTGTTTTACTTATATATTTTTTTAAAAATTTTTTCTCAAAATTATAGCGCACCCCTCTTCGAGTTTACTGGGTAAATCCACCCCAAGTACTTCTTTTTATATCAGTTAAATTAATTGCTGGCTTTAGGGCCTTCACATGTTGAGGGATCACAGTAAACCCTTAGCATTTGTTGCTTTCTTGGCAAACGTCAACGTCATATATCTTTTTGCCTATATATATATATATATATATATATATATATATATATAGGTATTATTAATATAATTATTTGTGGATTTTTTATATTTTTTGTAGGCTTTGTGTTTGACATTATACAGGAAATAATTCGGGTACTGGAGGAGTTTGAAAGGGTTTCAATTCATTGTAAACATTTTCAAGGTACTCCAATATCGGAATTATTTCCTGTCAAAAGCAAATCTTTCAAAATTCATATCCACACATATATATATATATTCGAAGGCGGACTGAAAAGTTCTCGGCCTTACCTACTTCCTCAAATCTAATTAAACATGAGATGTGTTTGTGTGTGTGTGTGTGTGCATCCTTTCTTGGTAGAGCCGAGATATTTTCAGCTCTTTCTCGTTTGTATGCGATATTTATCTATATATGCGTTAATATCTATCTATCCAGCAAACGTTCTTCAAGGCAAATACTATTGAAAAAGCTAATCGACATAAAGTTTCTATCGTTTTCAATATATTTGCAAAGACACACACACACCTCTCCCACCTCACTTCGTTAATTTCACATACGCTTGGTGCGGTCCGTCAAAAATGTGTAAGTTTCTTTTCATTTTTCATTTCAACTTTTGGAAGTAAAGTCTGATGATCCATAACCCTGTTAAAGGGGTTATGGTGAAATAGCTTATTACATGGAACCTTAACGTGGTCTGTTTTTATTCAAACATATTTGCTCTGAACTTACATTGAGCTCTCTGGATATCATCCTCTTTGGGTCTACCCATACGGATTACCTAGTTTTGCATAAACTAAATATATATAATGGAGTATATTTGTAGTAGAGACAAAACGGATGAAAAGACAAGAGTAAAACTATACTTAGTTTTTTTGCCGATGCATTTTGTCATCTGACGGACTTTCATCAAGACAAATCAGATGGCTTTATTTTGCAACAAGTATATATATTTGACAGTTACACAAAATTTTTAAATTAAAGAACGCTCATAAAAATTAATCAGGTCAACTTTGAGCGTTCTAAATTTTGGTCAGATTTTTGGATATTTTTCAGCACCTCACCACCCGCCCCAAAATCAGATGGTAGCGAGTTGTCGGGGAAATGACAGTAATCCTGGTTAGAGTTTCGCGCTAACTGCAGCTGAACCCCGAATGTAAGGGAGATCAGGGCTTATGGTTAACCAGCTGCTGTTAAGTTTGACATTAGTCATATATATATATATATATAGAACACGTGGGTGGGGATTGATATCTAACATAGTGGCCCACTCTTCTCGGATTCTTCCCACTACCATTTTCAAGAATTAAACACACGGACATTAACAGTCACAAAAATGCCCGCTAGAATCTTGACGCACACACACACACACTACCAGGACAAGGCGATAAGCACATATGATCTACCTGACCAATGAAAAACAAACGCAGAACTGGAATGTACTGGAATATTCACTTCCATAATTCATTTTCCAAAATATCTGATGAAGCTTAAATAAAAGCGAAACATGTGAAATTTATTAGCGTTTCCTGTTTGTTCCTTCTTCTATCCGTAAGTCTGATTTTAATCTATGTTTGATTACCATTCACCCCCCCCCACACACGGAGATATATATATATATATATATATGTTTATTTGTGTTTATATATATGTGTGTGTGTTTGCATATATATTTGTTTCTGTGTATATGTATACACACACACACACACACACACACACATTTAAGACATTTTTATGTTTATACATTCTTTTTATAGATACATAAAAATGTTTTAAAATAATTGTCGGACTTTGTCCAGTTCATAATGTGTGACGACATATATATATATATATATATATATATATATATATATATAGTGATCGCAAAAGCGTGAAACCCAGGGTTACAAACTCGTATCCATACGACTATATATATATATATATATATTTGTATATGCGTGCTTGTATATATATATATATATATATATATGTGTGTGTGTGTGCATATTTTGAATTGAAAGTGATAGTGGTCAAGACTTATTGTAAAACCTTACTGACAGGATAAGGCTATTATATTCATAATGTGAATACATTGTGAATGGTTTTGCTAAGATAGGATTGTAAATATTTTTATGATATATATTCTATACATGGCTTTACTAGAGAAACTATTTGAAAATCAGGAAGAATGTATTGTTAGTGGTCATGAATAAAGGCAAAAGTATTTGCCAGAACAGAGCTATTATTTGTTATAATTACTGCAGAGTTTTGTTGCATAAACGAGCCATTGGCACAATAGAGCTATTATTTGCTATGATTACCAAAATCCTTCCTCGTATCATAAGAGTCATTGGCACAATAGAGCTATTATTTGCTATGATTACCAAAATCCTTCCTCGTATCATAAGAGTCATTGGCACAATAGAGCTACTGTTTGTTACATTGAACGGAAACCTTCGTCGTAGGATGAAGGATCATAAAACGACAAAACATTTAAATCATTTATTGCTGTTACTTATTTTTTTCGTAAACATTTAGTTAATTGAAATTATATCAATTTATTTTCTGTTTTAAAGAATTGTTATGAATAGTCAAGAGTGGTCTCCCCTTGTCTTGTTACTCTCCTCATTGGGAGAGCTATTTCTGTTTACTGGGATTATAAAAGGGCACTATAGGCGAACCTTTTATTCTCAGTTGAATAAAGCTTTCTTAAAGCCTACACCCGCGTATTTTTGTCATTACAAGAATCATTTTCAAAATTTAAATTTAAATCGCAAGAAATTAACGCAGATCTTATTTCGATTAACCCCGATACTTAGAACGATTACTTCGATATTGTGCAAATGTAAAAACTAAATCAGTTGGAAATAATATAATTGACAGGTGGCTATATAAAAGCTCTGTTCATCATTTATGGCTAATTTGTTTAAATAATGTACTAACTATTGAGTCAAGTGGTAATAATTATAAAGTAAATTGATGCTCTAAAATAAGTAACCAAGTAATCGTTTCTTTGAATATTGATACCAGCTTAAATTATTCTGTCAAAGAAGAAACGAATTTGTTTGTGTATTTGTTTATTGTTTATCTCCACTTTGAATCTGGAAACTATTGAATTATTCTAGAATGTCTTTTGTTCATTTGAATTCAGTAAATGTTTGCTTGTAATTATTTTGGGAAGGATTTATGTCTGAACAGCGCCTTATTTCTAATTACTGTTTTCCTTATAAGCTGTTCATTTTTTAAAATGTAAATTTCTCAGCCGTGGTTTTATATCGTTCATATTTAGGGGTTCGAGCATTCACTGTACGTATTCAATGTACGAACATTTTCTGTACGTATCAGGTAAAACTTGAATGCCCCGGTAGTTGTCGGGGTACTGTGATTAATCAAGTCGGTCTTGCAATATATACATATCGATCTTCACTACCATTGCTTTCTGGCAGAATAACCTAAAGCTTAGTCAATATCTCCTCGCATTGAGTTCTTGAACATCAAATATGTTTCAAGTACAACACTGATTAAAAGTCGGGCGGGTACTTAATTTTATTAACGTGACAGAAGTGATATTTACACACCTTTTTGAACGTAGTTTTGGTTATTTCTTTTATTTTCTCAAGTACTTTCAATCTCATCCAAGATCATCTTCAGGGGTGAATTGCTGAGACGAAAAATTAATGTAATTAATAGTTGTGAATTGTTTTGTAAATGCGCATGAAACGCACTCGGTTATAGTCAATTTAACCATTAACTGTTAAGAATATATAAGGGAGGTAACTTTGTATTATTATTAATATTTTAAAATACTCAACCTACAATTAAAAAAAAAAACGAACAAACATTAAAATGAAATAAAAGTGAGAAATTTTAATTTTACTTTTTACTCTTATGCCATTCTCCAAGGTAAGAGGGTTTGTCTTTCTGCCCACCCTGAAAATCAACATTCGGAAATTTGGCTTTGACTTGAGTTGAAATATCGTCCGATGAGTAAGCAATTGATATTGTTTTACTTAATGCTGTAGAAAGGCATATTGAAAGAATTGTGTAGGAAAATTGTGTTGCTGCAGATTTGCATGTGGGGTCTTAGACTCGCTTTTTAGACTTTAAAATCAGCATTCAAAACCTGTTTTTAATTTTCTTTTGCATCTATTATTGAATACCCATCTGTCATGCAACAACTTTGGTCTTGGCCTTTGCAAAAAAATATAAATTGAAACTCCCAGCACTTCTCCTTCATGCGCATGTGCAGTCATAACAGGGTCAACAAACCAAGTCCGATGAAGTCCTAATTTGTTATGCATATTTTCTTTCGAAACTGTTCTTGAGATATATATATATATATATATATATATACACCTAAATGAGAGAAAGAACAGATGAATTTTGAAATCATTTAATCACCAGTTACTTACCATCGCCTGAAGAGGCAAAAAGTTGCCAAAACCCGAAAGTTATTGTGTAGCGATTTCAACATGTTTTGTTCTGATCTCTTATAATAAAGATAAGAATTATATATATATATATATATATATATATATATATATATATAATGCCATTCAAAACATTTAGACAATTTCGGCACAACTTATGTCCAGAAAAGAAGAAAATTATAACACAAGAAAAATTAAATAATAAAGTTAACCCAGTACATTAACAGTCGTTTTTAATGAAACTTGTATAAAAGAGGGATTGCTACCCAAATACACAATTTTATACTTGTGTGTATATATATATATATATAAGCTCTATTAGAATCCATTTAAACACAAACAAACTTACCAGACTCCATCCGAAACATACTAGTAGAAAATACAAACATAATAACCTCATCCACATTTTAAAAAAAAATGAAAAATAATGGAAGCCTTAATAATAACAAAAGAAAAAGCCAACACTTAATAATATTAACTACGAACACGGACACAATGTGCTGTGTTCGGAAAATAAAAAAAAACACCCCTATAACTTTAGAAACATACACACAACTCATATACCTAATTAAAAAAGCAAAAATAAAATCATCCTTGATAATGGCTGAAAGTGTAGTCGAAAGTCTTATTAATTATAGAACATTTGGACAGTTTCTACACACTCTGTGTCCAGAAACGAAAACACTTGTTTGAACGCAAGAAAAAAAAAAAAAAAATATATATATATATATATATATATATATATATATATATATATATATATATATATAATCATTGAAAGATATTTTGACAGTTTGGCAAATTCAATATCATTATTCGGCTGTATTTCGTGTTTATTGATGCATTCACTTTCGCTTTGTTTCCACATGTATAAAAATACGTAATTCGAACACCCGTCATTCGAAATGCACCCGCCGACTTTTTTGTACATGTAATTTAAAGTAGTAAAAACTGTAGTAGTTCTAATAATATACTGAAAATGCGAACTGAAGAAAACACTTTCAAATCTAAGTGCCTTTGAAAAAGGTAAGAACTTGAATATTATTGCAACCGTCACCGAGACGATATAATAAATCACTTTCAAGCATTTTATATTCCCGTGAAAGTCTTTAGCAAAATTTCATCTGAGAACAGAGAAATCGATTGTCTCGTAGCTGTTTATGGCCTTGAGTCATTCAGAATGTTCTGGATGAGTGAAAATTCGATTGGTTAGAAAAGATTTTATATTTACTGCTGTTACTTGGAATTGCATTTAAGTGACAAAGTGGTAGAAAGAACGTTATAGGTACCTTCAAAGATGCGCTAAAAATGAGCGTACATAAATCTAGTTTTTTTTTTCTGTCGTCAACGTGGGACCCTATATTAGCACGGAAAATGTGAGCGTCTTTTTGCAATGAAAAACAGATTGATTTGGAAATTCTTTCAAAAATCTAGTAATAGCCGGATTTTATTGAAACTTTTATGACTTATTCAATTCATAAACGAATTAAATTTTTAAAAAAATGTTTCTTTTTTAGAAAATCTTGCTAAAAATATATTTGTTTTATATGTTAAACCATATTTTAACGTCTGCTTCCTGGAACTAGAAAAACTTGCTCCCATAACAATCGCACATTGGGCAGAAGATCTCTTTAAAAATTATGTTTAAAAGTACGTGCTTTAGCTGATGGGTTCCTCGGTTTTTCCCATAAATAAAATTAATAATTGAAGCTTACCAGATGTGACATACGCCCGGGGAAAATCGGAGAGCTCATCGTCCGAAACGCGGTGACTGACTGGTAGTGGGTAAGCCAACAAGATTAACGGTTCTTGACGTAGAAAGTAGAATCAGCGAGCAGAGTTCAAATCCTGACCTAGTCTGTTGTATACTTTCGCAATGATACACTTTGCAAAGGCATGAATCTGTCTTTTATCCCACTAGCTATTGGTTAAATAATAGGGTAGATTGGATTCCGTACTCCTGGGTGGCATCTAGTCTAGGAGAATTAAAACAGTGGAGAAGGCAACTAGTGTCCATTTTAAGAACAACAAAATAATATATTGAATTGCTAGATTTGCTGATAGATTCTGGCGACAAAAAATTTCCTATCTTACATATTTCTAAGTCTACCATTCGTTTGATTTCTTTGATTATTTTGCTGCTACATCTGGTTTGGTGTTTCTGCTGTGCATTTAGAGATTCTTGATAAAATACAAAGAAGAATCGGCAATATTATTGGCTCTGGCCTGTTATCTCGGTTTCAGTCACTTTCTTACTGGCATAAAGTGGCTTCACTGTGCCTTTTCTATAAATACTTTCGTGGAAATTGTTCTGATCACCCCCACGCCAGACAAGTTGTACATATGGGAACTAGTTAGGACTTCATAGAGACTTTGAGGTATTATGGTGGTTGTAGTAAGAATGGTAAGTAAGAATGTGTTGTTTTGGTATAAGGAATACTGTGGTATGTTTGGGTCAGTATTCGTGGCTTGCTAAGTTTAAGATAAGACAGATTGAAGACCACCCCTTCCGCATCCTCCCTTTTAGACCTCTACCACACTTTTGTATTATTCAAAATAAATATTACTTTCTCTATGGTACCTAGACTTAATAAATTTAAGCGCGGTACTAGATTGGCGCAAAGGTCTCATCATTTTACAAATGAAATGGCTAGATATAAGTTTAAGTTCTATGTTAACTGTTTCTTCTCTCGCGCTTCTCGCTTGTGGAACTCTCTTTCGGCTTGCTTCCCAGTCAAATTGCAAATTTATTTTGTCTTAATTTTAACAATTTTTTTTCTCTTCATATTCTCTCACGCTCAGTAACCTCTTGTATCTTAGTGGATTTATAACTTAGCTCAGGATGGAATGATTATTAAAAAAAAACAACACCCCACTATCTTTCTTAAGAAACCAAGACATTTGATGGATAATAAGGAAAAGTAATTTGTGAGTATGGTGGATTTTATTAGTATACACTGACGACTCTGAGTATGGGATAGAAAGTGCTTAACTAAAGCCTGGGTATCTGCCCCGGGCCTAACAGACCAACGATCCAACATGCACGAGGGAATCATAATCTATGACTTAACTACTTTTCTAATGAAAATTTGGCAAGTGTACAAAATGATGAAATCATCAATAGTAGTTTTAAATTATTCGAATTATCTGGTAACATGTGCTTCAGTTTCTTCTTCGTTTACCCACTGTATTCCAATCCTTTCTCTCCACGACTATTTTTTTTTTTTTTTTTTTTTGCTGAAGAAAAAAAACTGTTGATTAAATCGACCTAGGTTTATCTGTTTATTTGCTCGTGATTTAAAAAGAAAAATTCCGCCCGTTGTTTTCTCTATAACTCCCACAAGCCCGGAACCTTTCTTACTAACCCGACCCTTTACTTTCCTTCTCCTTCACTTCGGGTCCCCTAATTAGGGGCTTAAAATGTTTATGCACTTCCAATAAGGACTGATGAATGTTGCTGTTTCTTCCTTATCTGCAGCCAGTACAGCTGCGCTCTAATTAAGGGAACGGCTGGGTGGGGAGCCAACGGAGCGGAATGGATGGAGAAAGGTGCTCGGAGAGAAAGAAAGTATCAATAGCTATGAATATGGTTAAGGAATCTATATAAAAAAGTGGGGGAGAAAGAAGGAACACAAGAAAGTAAGTGTCGAAGGGAATATAGTGGATTTCTATTAGCCTATTGAATTCGGTAGACGCCTACTATCGAACCCGAAAAAGAGAAAGTGATCCTTAAAAAGAAATCTTCTATTGGAAAGGAGTTTTGAAAACGCAATTTCTTCTTTTTTTTTTTTTTTTTTATTGCAGTTATATTTTCTATTGCTTTCCTTTTTTCCTTTATTTTTTTTTCACTTTTTCGTGTCCTAATTTTTTCTTTTCTTCCATTTTTCTCTTCCTGCTTTTTTCTATTCTTCCCATTTTCTTGTCCTGCTTTTTTTTTCTTTTTTCGTTTGTCTTTTCTTACTTTTTCTATTTTTCTTTCCATGTTTTTTTTTTCTTATTTTTCTTTTCTTCCTTTTTTTTTCGCTTTATGCTTTCTTCATTTCTTGCTTTTCTTTCATTTTTCTTTTTCTTCCATTTTTCTTTTTCTTCCATTTTTCTTTTTCTTCCATTTTTCTTTTTCTTCCATTTTTCTTTTTCTTCCATTTTTCTTTTTCTCTCATTTTTTTTCTTTCTTTTTTCTCCTTTCTTTTTTTTTCATTTTTTTCTTGTTTCTTTTTTTTCTTCTTTCCCTGCTATTTTCTTTTCTTTCGTTTTTTGATTTTATCCTTTTCCTTTCTTAAGTTTTTCTTTCATTTTTTTTCTTTCCGTGATTTTTTTTTCTTTTCCTAATTTTTTTCTTTTCTTTGATTTTTTTTTTTTTTCGTGCTTTTGTACTTTTCTCTTCATTGTTTTTTTTTTTGCTTTGTTTCTTTTACATTTTAATGTCATTCTTTTTTCTATCCTTTCCATTTTTTCATTCTCCCCCTCCCCCCGTTTTCTGTCGTTATTTTCTTTTTCATTTCATGGCTTCGGTTTCTCTTCTCTTTCTTTTTTCCTATAAACAATTATTTTCACTCTCTTTGCTTTTTCTTTTTCTTCTTTCTCTTTAACTTTCGTTTCTTTCCTTTTTCTTTTTTTCTCTCTCCTTTTTCTCTTTTCGTTGCTTGCCATTTTTCATTCCTTTTTTCTTTGCCTCCAATCTTTTTCTTTTTATTTTTCATTCTCTTTTTCACCTCTTTCCATTTTTTATTCTTTTTTGTTTCTCTTCTTATTTCCCCCCTCTCTTTTTTACTTTTCACTCCTTTTGTATTTCTCTTTTTATTTTTCATTCTTTTTTCTTTTCTTTCCTTTCACATCTCTCTTTTTTCTTTCTTTCCATTTTTCACGATGTAACCCAACGTAATGAAATAGGTGGCATTAGTGCTGGAGTAATATTTTATATAATATTTCTGTTTTTTATTGCAAATATGCACAATGTAATCTTAACATTTCTTATTCATATCACACACCTCAACCATCCTAACCATTTTATTGTCCAGGGTATGACGATAAACTACGTCCAACAGCAAGGCTTCTGATCGGTTTTAACGAGCGTGGAACCAGTTCTTAATTGCTGATGTTCCGTGATCCACCTTGACCCAGGGTGGTAGCACCTGTTAGGGTCCCAGCTATGGGAAAATAGTTAACCCCCAAACTGTGGTAAAAAACAATGAAAGTGAAAAAATAGGTTTTAATACCAGAAATACTTTGTAAAAAAAAATTATTACCAGCAATACATTTCTGAAAAAGATATTACCAGCAATATATTTTTAGAAAAAAATATTACCAGCAATAAAAATTTTGTGGGCATTAAATAACTCATTGTGGTTGATATGCCGTAACCAAACCAAACCTAATCATTTTGACATTAACCCTCTACTTTGAGTGATCCTTGGGACTTGTATTGGGTGAACTTCATTATCAAAAAGTCTTAGATAACTCATAGAAAAAACTTTTGAAAATTACAACCATTTCTGGTTTGTATGAGATAACTAGTCATATATATATATATATATATATATATAATCTAGCACGAATCTGTGGCAGCACGAAATCATCCTGACTGAGGGTTTGAGCATAATGCCCCTGTTTAAACCGTTGGTCATACCAAATGATGTGTCTGCTCTCTCTCGTTCAGAATAGTCACAGTATAAACCAGAGGCGGATTCTGAGGGAGTTGAACAAAATATAAATTTGTCTGAGCGGACTTCTGCAACGAACATTGGCTAGCCCCCTAACAGACTGGCGGGCTAATAAATGAGTAGCTGGTCATTATTATTATTATTAATAAAATTAGGTTTACTACCTTTGCTATTAGAGGAGCAGATTGAAATGGCTGGCGAATGGTACTCGGGGAGAAAGAAAGCATCAATAACTATGAATATGTCTAAGGAATCTGCATTAAAAAGGGGGAGAAAGAAGGAACACAAGAAAATATGTGTCGAAGGGATTTCTATTAGCCTATTGAATTCGGTAAACGCCTACTATCGAACCAGAAAATGAGAAAGTGATCCTTAAAAAGAAATCTTCTAGTAGAAAAGAGTTTTTTTAGGAAAAAAAAAAAAAAAACGATTTCGGCAATGAACTAATGTTAACTGGTACCAATCCTATTGCCAGATTGTAATCATTGTACCTTCTCAAGCTAATGCTTTCTACTGACGTGTAGTGAAAAGATTATATTGAATCAATTTCTATGTCTGCTGTTAGGAAATTTGATTCAACGTGTTGTGCTAGACAATTTTTCTTGCCAGAATCTATCTTACACATTGATAACTCTACCATTATGTCCATGCATTTGAATATTGCTGCCACATCTAGTCTGGTGCTTCTGCTATGTATTTAAATTCTTGATAAAATTATAAAAATTCATCTGCAATTTTATTGATCCTGACCTGCCATCTCAGCTTCATTCCTTTCCCACTACTGTAATGTAGTTTCCTCTGTGCCTTTTCTATAGATATTTTTATGGTAATTGTTCTAATGAACTTTTCACTATGACGCCTAGGCATTATGAATTTACGCGCAGAAGGCTTCATCATTTTACAGGAATGGTTAGATGTAACCATAAATCACATCTAATTTTTCTCTCGCACTTCTCGCATGTGGAACACGCTTCTGGCTTCTTGTTTTCCAGTCAAGTTTGATCATCGGAAATTTAAACGCGATGCTGACCGTTATCTTCCGCCTTCTTAATTTCTGTTCATTTGTTCTTTTCTATCCTTAATAATGTATTTTCTCATATCCTCTTACACTCTGTAGCTCTTTTTTTCTTAGTGGCTTTATTCCCTTTCTTGGGATGAAATGATAAAAAACCGTCTTGCTCATATTAGAAGACTCGTTGAGGATCTAATTCATTAACAATAGCTTCTAAGATATGTTTACATATCTGTGCTCTAAGGCATAGTTCCAAATAATCTATGTAAACATGGAGATGAAACCATGTTAATTTACACAGGAAATATTTGAAAGACTAGTAGTAGCATTTTTCAATTATGGGAGACCTTGGCAAATGTCTTTTGCTTAACTGAACGCAGGTACTTGCAAAACGCCAGCTTGTAGACTTGATTTGCTTATACAGCCTCTTGTTAGCCCCATGTTCACTCTGTGCATCCACCTGTGAGGTTCCTTATTATTCTGACCTCATTCCAAAGACAACAATAAGCTCCTTTTTCTTTGTGTGTGTGTTACCATGCCCAACTTCATTTATGGCTTCAGGTCAAATTTTTACAAGTCAGTTGGTTTTTCCTTACATTCGCTACAACTAAAGTGGGGTGTTATACAATAATCCTCTCTTATCTGAAAGGGTAGGGAAGAGGTTCCAAATCATAGAACAAATTCCTGGAAGTTTGAATATTTTTTAACACATATACCATGTTCTTATATATATATATATATATATATATATATATATATATAAGAACCGGTTTTGAGTACAAATTGTTGGTGACAATGGCTCTCCACTACTTCCTGTCCATTATAACTCTCAGCAACGTTTTACTATTTACTATCTGTTCTTGGACATATATCTTTCATAAAAACTTTAATAAAAATAAATAGTTTAAATTATTACAATATTATCATCTATAATTCTCAAAATGTATGTATGTATGTGTGTGTTTGATCGGATGTTGTTTATGCATTTCCACAGTTTTCATCCGATTTCGATTAAATTTTTTTCTTTGATAGATAATTCTTCAGTGCCGGTTTAGAGTCTAAATTACACATTCCCCTTCCCTTGGCCAAGCGATCAATCTCTCAAGTGAAGTTACCTTTTCCGTTGCATAATGCCTACTACTACAGTTTCAAGGTGTTGCTTTTATTGTCGTTGATAGCCGTTCCCAATTTAATTTTTTTTTTATTGTCTGCCAGTTTTTGTATTGCATTCACCGTAGTAATAAGTAAGCTTGCTTTTTTATTACTCAATATTTATTTTTCCAACCTTTCCTAAAGTTATTCGAGCTTAGTGATTCCTGTCGCTTTACAACGTTCTCTTCTGGTATTTGCCCACGCATTCCATTTGACAATTCATACTTGCCTAAGTCAGGCCACCAAAGAAAAGAACTTGCCTAGGTTGCAAAACCGCTGCAGCCAGGTCTGCCATGCGAATAAGAGATAACGAATCGTCTTTAGAACGTTCAGTTTGCCTATCTCAAAATGTCTCTCGGAATGCTTCACTCAGAGCCACTGAGTCCAAAGATCAACGTAGCCATCGGCTTTACAGAAGAACATACCTGAACGCTTCTACGCGCGAGGCTGAAAATGACTCAACGGCTGAGGGGAAACGACTCTTCAACTACTGCTGTCTGGGAGGCTGAAACAAGACTGAGAAGCAAAAAACGACCATTTTCAGGCCATTCAAAGTGTTAACCCCCCATTTGGGGATGTGCTTCAGTTGCACCCAAATATTTTTACTAATATTGATTTTCGAGTGGGCTGACTTTAAACTTTAAGTGCTCCAATTGAACGGTAAAAATCCCCAGTAATGAAAGACTCTGTCGAAGACGAGTTATACTGCTAATATATATATATATATATATATATATATATATATAATCAAGAAGAGAACCTTAAAAATTCATTTCGGTTATAATTTATTTCGTGAATATCTATAGATTCAACCCTCCAGTCCGAAAACTCTTAGTATATGGAGACAATACCCGAATCATGTCAATGATTATCACCGAAATGAATCTTTAAGGTTTTTTCTTGATTATTAATATCATTAATCGATAGAATACAAAACTGATAAGGAATTTCAAATAAACTATACGAGATAATTTTGTAATGAACGGTTTCGTAAAATTAATGTAAATAGAAGATAGGATTTATGTGTGTGAGTACATTTACTATATTTATATGTAGAGGCGTGAACGTGTATATATTTGTCTAATTTCGTTTGATTAAGAGTATAAGGTTATACTTAAAGATATAATAAGAATAATGATTTTTTTTTAGAAGTAATAAGTAAGGTTTAGTTATTAAATTACGGGATTAGTTTTTAAAACGTAAAAACATTGGATTAAACTATGCAAGAACAAGTCCAGCTTGCCTCGTTATGAATTCTGAGGAAATAGCTCGAATCAAAACCGGATGGAGCAAAAAGACAAGACTGTATAGGAGGGAAGGGTGAAAAGCCCTTATTTCATTGGCTGACGTTGACTGACGTATGTCAATAAGAACGATCTGACTTCTAGTCATACCTGAATTTGTTTTTGCAATGTCGAGGTGCGTCGTACGACGCTATCAAGGAGGCGGCCTGACTCTTTTAGAATCAGGTCGGGGTTGCTGTTTGAGCCAATATGACGCAAAATCCAAAATCGGACATGAAGACAGTGCATCACTGAAGACCACCCTTGATGCATCTGAAATCTATTATTCAACTTATTGTTATTATTATTATAGAGCTGTTCCTGGATTAATATTCTCCTGGGAATTATCCCTACCAGTCACAAATTGGTTATATATGCACATGTAGTTAGAACGTTCACTTTCAGACCACGAAACCCGAGTTCAAATCTCACCATAGTCGATTTGTCAGGGAGATGACTTCTTGATGTCATAAACCTGAGGAGTGTACCATAGGTTGATCCAAGCGTTGCGTGTCAAATTGGGTAGCACAAAGCCACAAATCATCATGACCGCGGCTTTGCGTGTACTGGCGTTTCTATATAATAATATAATGCACTATCACCCAGAAGCTAATTTAACTAATGTCCACTCAGCATAGTTTCATTATAAACAACGAGGTATGCTGTGGGTGTTGAACAAACGCAAATGTGCCTGAGCAGGCGTCTGCAACAGGGACCAACTACTGTCTTGTGCAGACAGTCATGCTCAGATACAAGCGGTCACACATTAAAATGTATGTATATATATATATACACTAATAATAATGTACATTTTGTTCCTCATTGCGAGAAGAATTGAATAATGTAATCGTCAGGTGTATCTATGTATTTCTATATAAATATGGATGCATATACTTATATATTTGTATATGTGGATGATATTTGTGTGTCCATGTGTATTATATTTAAAAGTATATGTTAGAGATGTGTATATTTATATCTAAATTATATTTTATATGTTTGTATTTGCATGTGTATTATTAGTACAGACTGTACAAATCGCTGGTAGTCTCCATTCTCCTATATGGATGTGAAAATGTGGACACTGTTGGCAGAAACAGAGAGAAGGATCCAAGCGTCTGAGAACAAATGCATGAGAAAATTCCTTGGCATTTTCTATTGGGAACAAAAAAAAAAAAAATGATGAGTTTGTGCGGAAATGTGTTGAAAGTTTTGTGGGCCACCAGGAACCTCTTTTCTCCACTGTCAAATGGAGAAAAATGGCGTGATTTAGACACATTAATGGCACAACAGCCTATGTAAGACCATCATGCAAGGCAGCATTGAATGTGGGCGTAGAAGACGCCAACGCAAGACTGCAATGTCAAAGAATGGACTGTTATGACTGTACCAGAATTGCTGATGGCTAATAGACCGTTGTAGAAAAGAGTTAGGGTGGCTCCTGCATTCGGATCCGCCCTACGATTACAAAGGTCAAGGGGATGATGATTTGCGTATATATATATATTTGAACATAGGTTATTGTGTGTATTAGCATGTGTTTTTGAACATAGAAATATTTGGTCCTTGCTAGGTTAGACAATCGTTATATTCATCTTCATATATTTATATTTGATTTCTAACCTGTAGTCGATATTAATTTGTCAAATTTTCTCAATTACAAAGCAGCCCTTTAAGTAAACACAATTTTATTTTCCTTCGTCCCATCTCTCTCCCCCGCCTCTTCTCTTTCTTCCCCCCTACCTCCTATCCTAACTTCTAATTGTCTATGGTGTGTGTATGTCACCACGAAATGTATCTTTATGCATTAGACATCCGTCGACTTTCTTTCTCTCCTCTTTTAAATACCCCCCACATCTCCTAAAATTCTCTCTGTTAAGGTTTCATCTCCCTCCTCCTCATACTTACACTTTCTCTAAATTCTGTTTTGATTTCCGGAGTTTTTTTTTCTGTTTTGTTTTTGAAGTTGTAGGTCTGATGATTTGGATCGTATTTACGATTCCAATGGAATAAATTATGACCATGGAATATTAGTGTTTAAGCCTTTTTATTATATCCTTACTCTGTCCTAGACATTGAGTTCTTCCTGGATTCTTCCTCTTGGAAAAATTTTTTTTTCTGAAAATATACATGTATGGGTATTTTTTTATATATATTTTGCATATGTATGTATATTTTCCACTAATATTATCTAATATATATATATATATATATATATATATATATATATATTATTTATTTAAAAATGATAATATAAATATGTTATAAAATCATTACAGAAGTAGCCATTTTGTTTCAGCACCTCCAGTGTCTTATGAAGTGATGCTGAATGTAGAATAAATGGTTTTAAATGTTTCAAAAAAATTCAATTTTAATTTTCTTGAAACCATTAAAACCATTTATTCTACATTCAACATCATCTCTTGATAAGACACTGGAGGCGTTGAAACAAAATGGCTATTTTTGTAGTGATTTTTATAACATATTTATTTATCATTTTTAAATAAATAATTATATCTGCTCTACTATGTATTGAGCACTCTTTTAAGAATAGTAACTGTTGTTTATTGGAATTTATTCCGTATACACCCATCCTATACTTGTGTGTGTGTGTATATATATATATATATATATATATATATATATATATATATATATATATATATATAAATAATGTGTACGTATGTATGTCAGCCTTTTTTAAAATTATATATACATAATTTTTACCCCATAAATAAATGATCTGCTTCACAATCATAACACTATAGTATAAATATGAATATTTAAATTTTACAACAAATTCTAGAAGCTTCCTTGCTGCAAGTATGTTAGCAATGTGAAAGTTTCCTCTTTCACCTTGTCATCACTGGAATACCGGACTTCTCTAAAAGCTCTTTGTTATAGCAACCATACTCTACTTTTTGATGGAGACTCTCTGCTTTCTGAAAATCCACATTTCACAGACCTTTAATTAGCCAAAAGCTGGCAATAAATTGCATAGCTTACCTGAAGGCTTTCACAGAATTTTGTAATAGTAATTGTGATCATGTCTATCTGCACATCCTCATTTTCAACAGCTGCAGGTCTGCCACTACAGGGCCTGTCGGTATAGTCAGTTTCTCCTTTCTCTCTTAAACTGTAATTAAATCTACTGACCTTATTGTGCTTACATTAAATACATCCTTTCTATAAACATTCACGCACCTCCTATGAATGTTTGCAGGGCTTTTTCTTTCCCAAAATAAATTCACTGACAACTTTCTCTGCTTTCTCCACATGTCCAGAGGGACAACCATTTTGAATTCAATTTCTAGTTTTCACATTACACTTTACTGATATTATGCAAAGAACCCCCACTCTTTAAAACGATTTTTTTTTTTAAAAATCAATATTTTTCAATTCTGATGTCGTTGTCTGAGGAAAGTCTACAAAAGTATTTCTAAAAACCTTTTTCCCTATTTTATATGAGTGGGCCAGTCCATTGAGTGACATCCCATGGGAAAATATCCGTTCAAGAATGTGCATTAATATCGTTTCTGATTTGATGCTAAATTTAAGGACGTACAATTGGTTTGCGAGAAATTCAAAATGTCTGTCCACATTTATTTTTTAACATTTCACTCAAAGCAAGGCAGAAATGACACTAGTACACGGGGTGGGGGTACAGAAAGTGAAAGTGAGAGAAAAGACTGGGTGTAGGGAGGATTGAGGAAAGGACAAAAGATGAACGGGATTCAAGAAGATAGAAGATGGCAACTGACATTGGATTTAAATTTTTGAACATTGTAGTTATTAGGGAAGCAAGTAAAAGGAAGGGGGTTCCCACAAGTGAGAAGTGTGAGAAAAGAAACTGTTGTAGTAGAAGTAGCGGTTGCATTTAGCTATTTCAACAGTAAACTGGTGGGACCTAGATGCCAATCTAGTGGCACACTTAAATTCACGCAGTTGGGGTACCAAGAAAAAAGAGCTCATCAGAGCAGTTGCCATAAAAATATTTCTAGAAAAGACAGAGGGAGGACACGTCACGTTGGTGAGAAAGTGACTGAAATCGAGATGCCAAGTCAGGATCGATTACATTTGGATGGGTATTAGTAGAAGCAATCCAACTTTTTTCAGCAGGGTTTTTTAATACTGACCCCCCCCCAAAAAAAAGTCCGTTCTAATTTTATCAATAATCTTCTCTTTTGTGTGCAATGTCTCTCTTCGTAGCTCTTAGTAATATTTGTCTCCTTATTATACTTTGCGATCCCTGTTCTGCCATCCATTTACACAAGGATGTTTCGCTGACGTTCCTGCCATTGATATACCTTATGAGTGTTAAATTCTCCAAACCCATTTTCCTCATTATGTGTACCAGAAATTCTAACCGTCTCTTTCTTTTGATTTTATTTTATTTATGTGTGTTGGTAGGAAGCACAAATACGAATTGGTTTTTGGATAACATTTTATAAACTTTTCAAGCTCCCTGAAATACTTCGTATTCAGAATGTCATTTTTTTTCTTTTTTTTGTCTTGGAATCTGCAACGGTTAGATGACAAATATTTATTCTTTCTAGTAACAAATTACTGTGTTAATTGGTCAATATGGAAGTGGAGACTGACAGGGAGAAGATAAATTGGATGCAATACTGAGGATAGCCAGGAAAACACACTGCATTAAATATTGAGATCAAAATAACGAATATCAAGATATTCGTCAGCACAATTCATCAAATAATGACAGAACATCATTCAAATACTTTTGATAACATCACCGCATTACTTCAGACACTTTCCCTAAAATCACCTCAGTACTTCAGACACTTTCCCTAAAATCACATCAGTACTTCAGACACTTTCCCTAAAATCACCTCAGTACTTCAGACACTTTCCCTAAAATCACCTCAGTACTTCAGACACTTTCCCTAAAATCACCTCAGTACTTCAGACACTTTCCCTAAAATCACCTCAGTACTTCAGACACTTTCCCTAAAATCACCTCAGTACTTCAGACACTTCCCCTAAAATCACCTCAGTACTTCAGACTCTTCACCAAAAATCACAGTAGGAATCAAGCTCATCTACCCCTCAACTACGGGTTAATTAGTAAGACTGGTATCAGTAAATCATTATTATTTCCCAAAAATTCTTACAATCAAAAAAATATTTCCTGTCTTTGTATAACTTGCAAAAAGTTGATATGTGTAAAACAACAAATCAACCAATCTCACTCACTCTCACAAGCAGTTTTCCCGACCATGGGGAAACTTGAACCCGAGTCTCATGGCCAGAAAGCAAAAGTTTGAATCACTCGGGTCTCTTTCTTTCTCTCTCTCTCTTTCTCTCTCTCTCTATAAAAACAATAAGCGATATTTCGTGCCCGATGAATAAAGAAATTCGAGTCGCACACCAAACGTAGGTATATGTGTATTTATTAACATATATATATATATTGATGGCAAAGGCATTCTTTGTATATTTTTGTTTTTAATTAAGTTGACATGCAGGAGCATAATAAAGTTTCGGCAGTTCTTGCAACCTTCGTCAGTGCTTGATATTGAATAGATTTTTCTGTTCTTTCTTAACTGGGCTAAATTTCAAATCCAAGGGACATTAATGACCTCAGTGAGTGAATCATCAAACCATTGTTCATGGCACCTGATAAAGATTTTTATTGCCTCTCCCCCATTATTTTCCCCATCATGTGTCTATCTTTCCCTCTGCTCAGATGGTGCCAACTGTAAGGGAGGGGGAGTCAGAGCTGCAAATGATTTTCCACTTTGTTTTATTAATGTGCTACTAAGAATTCATATGTGAGAATATAAAATGAAGATTATAAAAAAAATATTAATAAAATAATATTAATAATTACAACAATAATAACGATGATGATAAAATGAGAACATGCAAGGAAAGGATATATAGAGTGATTTAGTGAACATAGTTTACATATGGAACCAGACCGAAAGTATGGAGCACCCAGTGTGGAACAAACTTACTATTCAGTCATAAGTGATACTGTGATACCTCAGCTTAAGTCGTTTCGAATTAAGTCATTTTCGAACATATGTTGGGTTTCTTTTTATTATATAGAAAAAAAATTCGCCTTACGTCGTTTTACTCGAGTTTACGTAAATTTAAAATTAGTTTTTACTTAATTATTTTATTCAGAATTCTGTACGTAGATATCATAAATACTATAATAGACAATGAGGAGTGCTTATTTGCGGTTTATAGTGTAGTTATTTCGATTTATTTTATGACCTCTGGAACCAATTAACGATGTAGGGTGAGGTGTTTGTATGTATGTATGTATGTATGTATATATATATATATATATATATACACTCTATCTGTGATACTGAGCTCTTTTATCCATAGATATATCATTATATATATATATATATATATATATATATATAGTCTTAAAAATAGGTGTGATTTATGTTTAAAAGAAAAAAATTAATATAATAAAATACTATAACCAAAACCAACTATTAAATCAGAGGAATGAATTAGTTTTAAAATATTGACATAAAAACAAATTCAAATTTCCATAATATAGTTATTAACTACCCTATTTCCATAATATAGATTTATTTTAATGAGCTACCCAAAGTCACTCCCATCTAATTCTTCAAATGTCGACAGAAAAACTAAAAACTAATTGTAATTTCCATATTGAATTTCCCCCTCTAAAACCTTTTTATACTATATTAATTATAATTTATAAACTTTCTCCGACTTGAATATCTCTCTAACTTTCTTTCTGCTAACACCTTACATCCTTTTATCTATATATTTAAAAAAAAAAAATTTATTTCTCCTTTAATTTTAAATTAAAAAATTATTATTTTCATATAAATCGAAATTGGCTTCATAAGGTTAATATTCGATTCTTTTTTAATAAAACGTCTTCCCTTTAAGACAGATACTTTCCACCATCCCCTGACCCCTGCCTCATGCTCTTCGTCTGACTGAAACATTGAAATGTATAAATTCTGTATTAGATGTTTTCGGCAAGTTGGATTTGGGTTGATTTTTTTTTTTTAGCTTTCACAGTTAAATTCTACTTCCTTCCTCATCTGACTTTATAAAAGTGAACCCATTCAACACCGAGGTTGATAAGACAGACGACCAATATCATCGTCTGCCGAAATAATAATGAGGTAATTTTTTATTTATTTGTTTATATATATATATATAGTAACTGGCCACTCGTATTCGAGGATACCCGTCTATTAGGGCGGCTAGCCCATTCCTATTGCAGACGCTCGCTCAGGCACATTTTTGTTTGTTCAATATCCGCAGAGCCAACCTGTGGTTTATACTGCAACTATGCTGAGCAGACGTTAGTTACAGTTTCTGGGGGAGAGCGTGTTAGCTAGCGTGGTCAACAATCTAAATAAGGCCAGCACACTCAAACTCTCGGTCACGATGACTTGTGACTTCGTGCTAGCACAGCTATCGACGGTCCCCAAGGGTTCCGTCTACCCAATTTCACTCACAAGGCTTGGGTCAACACGTGGTATGGTTTTCAGGTACTTTTCAAAGGTACCGTATGCTGGGATTACCTCCTCCATACCGATAACATCCTGACAAACCATCTGTTGTGAGATTCGAACCCGGGTATCATGATCAGAATGTTATATATATATATATATAACTGTGATATTGAGCACTTTTAACCATAAAGATGTCATATCTTAAAATTATATTTTTCACTCATTTTTCTTTCTTCTTTCTTTCTTTCTTTCTTTCTTCTTTAATCACGTGAAACGCCATCTTAGGGAAAAGAACTAAGATTCATTATTTAAATCTACACACAAATATACATATTTAAGTATTTCGTTTTCGGGTTTGATAAAGCCTTGAATGGCGAAATGCATTATCAAAAATATTTTCAGTCAAATTTATTTAATGAAACGTTTCCATTTGTCAAAATTTAAAAAACTCTGTCTGGATTTCTATATTTTTACACACACACACACACACACATATATATATATATATTGCATTGCGGGAAAAGTCGTTCCTCGCAGTACTTTTAAAGCATTACATAATACAAAAGAGATCTTCCCCGAACACATCCACGATTACCTCCTGACATGCGCAGAGGATCTCAGATATAAAGAAATACTCAACAACGACCAAGCAACATTAATAGGAAAAATGCTACATTTTAAAAACATCCTCTCAAATTCCAAAGCCGAAATGTTGCGATCAACAATATCGCATATTAACAACAAAAAATAAAATCGATTAAAATTCAAACTCCCTAACCTATGCACAAACAGCAAATGGAAGACGAATGAAAAAGACGATGGTATGTGTTAATTGTGTTTTATGAATATGTCCTGAAGATGGTTTATTAGACCGAAACGTCCGACGTTGACATTAAACATTAAAACAGCATAATCGCATATTAGGATTTTTGTTTGTTTTTTCAGTATATTTTTCTTCATACTGTCGGATCTGTATCCATATATTTGCTTACATATAAGTGACGAAAAGTGTGGTTGGCGTGTCGAATTTAGACTAAAATTGAGGCCATTGTGCTCACTTTTGGACCTTGGAAAGGCATGAATCAGGCTCTTCTCTGCACATCTATGGACTGATAGCAGTCAGACACTAGTTTTGCTTGCCCACCTGTCTAGGGACAATGTACTTGTTGCAGAAACCACAGCGTGGAGGAAGTTGTGGCCCTATACTCCCTTAGTATGGTACAGTGTTAATCTGTTGTCTGTCAGTCAATTTAAATCGTAAAGAAAACAATCTTTCATCAGTCCCTATATCAGGCGTTTCAGAATCACAAATAGTCTTACCATATTTTTCAATTCTATTTTATTTCATTTATTTATTTGCATGACAGGAAAAACGCTTGTATATGTTATTGGTTGATTTATATTTTATTTATTTATTTATTTATTTTTTTACGGCTTGTCAACATTTGCAGGTTATTTCAAGCCAAAAAATATCTTTAGATTGTGAGAATTTTGGGAAAATAATAATGATTTACTGATAGAAATCTTACTAATTAACCCATAGTTGTTGATTTTCAATTTAAAAAAAAAAAAAAAAACTTGTTTAAATATTTGTTCAGTTAATGAATCTGAGCACAATTTCGATCTAAAAAAAAAACGCTGCTTTAATTAAAGGAGTAAGTAATTTACTAAGGCAAAAATGTATAGAAAGTGCATTGATTTCCGAGTCTTTCACAGTAAAATTACCTCCAGGTTCTTACAATTCACCTTCCTTAAGAAATCTTGTTGCAGTGTAGGTTGTTTGAAAACAACAGCAATACAAGACAAAAGTGTTGTGAAACTAAATAACATTGGCTGAGCTATGAGTTTAGACAAATTGAATACCAGAAATTTTAAATTTTTATCATCCTCAGCATTTTTTCTCGGTGCATAATTCTAAACAGATGGTTTATATTCTACTCTCCTGATTAACTGATACAAGTCCTGCTAATTAACCCATAACTGGAGGGAGAAGATGTGGATTCATACCTTTCCCAAGGGTATTTGAACATTTAGTGAATATAACGAAACCGACTTGAATTGGAGCTCAGCTCTCCGATGTCTAATAATGTGCTGTTATCTATTACACCAGCTGCACAATCAAGATTACAGCACCTGGTATTCAAAAGTGGTCGCGCAACCCAGTTACTGACCAATATTTGAATGTAAGTCCTCCGAAGAAGGAAATCCTACTGATATGTGTGGAGAATCGCCAAACGTTCTTAGTAATATTTCTCAGAAACTTTAGAATAAATGAACAGAAGCAAAGGCATAAACAACTGATATATATTTATTTATTTGACTTCGACTGGAGTGAGTCCTTTGTAATTTGGGTTGGCGAAAGTTTGGTCAGCTGGGTAGTTGATAGTTTATGAGTCAAACTTTGGAAATAGTCAGGAGAGCGGGTACTTTGGAAACCTGTTGCTGACGCAAACCTGCTATGTTTTCTCGGTCTTCACAAATGGCGGAAAATGTCTTAAGCTGATGACCGCTTAGTTTCTTCACACGGCATGCTTAGCTGGGTCCTCTGGCTGACTCTTCTCTACCGCTGTCTGTCAACTGTCTCTTTATATACACTTAAAAAAGGCTCCAGACTGTTTGGTGCAAAGCTTGGTTTCAGTTAACATCAAAAAATTTTTTGTTCTTTTGATTGGCCGAAATCCTTTCATTTATTTCTTGGCCTTTTTTTTTTGTTTTATAGCAGGGACCTCTGTTATTTTGGTAAATTTCTAGTTAGAATAAATGGACCTTGGACCTGTGAACTTCTGTTTCGTAGCATTTGTTCAGTCTTTTCTTTTCTCTCTTTTTATATGACAGTTGACTTCTTATTAGTTGAGAGAGAGATGAGTTTTAAAGGAAAGCAAATGCATTATTTTTATTTGAATTATTTTTTTTTAATATTATATCTTCATATTTTGTTTATTACATTTGGGATAATCACATTTTTTAAATATTTTTTATAATCTGTATCACCCCATGCAAGGCAGTAAAGCCACTAAGACACAAGGGGTTACAGAGTGTGGAAGAATTAGGAACAGGAACATTAATAATGAGCGGGAAGAGGAAAGAGTAACCCGGAGGACAGTAGATAGTGATTGACATTGCATTTGAATTTTTGCAGATTAAAGTTGGCTGAAAAGCATGAAGCCGGAAGAGAGTTCCGGAGGTGAATATAAATAGAGTGGGATAGATAGAAACAGTGGAAAAGTCATAGACAAATGGGAACGGTGTGGATGAATTCCTCCACTTTTGGTAGCCTAAGAACGTGCTTATTTAGCTTAATGTTTAATATAGACCTGGTCATAGACCCTATGGGGTGATTTATTAGAGCTAAGGTCGATTAATTTTAATTAACTTTACTTTGAACGCTTTTCATGAACGAATGCATTAAGGCCGAATCTTACTCGTTTTTTCTAAAATATAAAAATCACAGTGTGCTTTTTAGCCGGTATTTTTCTCTAATTATTTCTCCAAGACGAATTCTGTACACCATGTAGGTATTACTAGGTAGTTATAAACAGACAAGCTTCTAACGGGGCCGTTAAGATACAGGCAAAAACTACCTTTGTCTTTAACTTGATGCTTTGTCAGTGTTGAACTAAACGTGTTGAGTGTGTGTAAGGTCGATCTGGAAGTAGGGAAATTCTCTAGGTTTTTTTTTCTAAGATAAAACATTCCTTCTCCCTCACCCTCCTCCGACAGCCTGTTCTTTTACTGACGTCTAACGATATCAACAAGAACCCGGCTTCCTTAGTTTCACAAACCCCTTCTTCCTCGACCTTCTCCAACGATTTTTCGACTTCTTTTCTCCCCAGTTTAGTACGATAACAGAAATTTTCAGGCTGCTAGAAAAAGAGGCAAGAGTGGGGGAAAATGACTGTCAGGAGGAGAAGCTGGTGATTACGGACTTCGGTTCCTTGCGAAATGTGTGAAAAAGAGGAAGAGAAGAAGATGAAAAAAGAAAAAGAAGAAAGAAGACGAAAAAAAGAGATGGGGTCAGTTATTTTTTTTTTTTTTTTTTTTAAAAAAGACTTGTATAAATTCTTATATTAAATTCATTTTCTCTTATTTCAGCTAATAATTACAAACGCTAAAGCGGTATCATTTGGGCATCTTATCTGGTCAAGTTTACTAAAACGGTTATTGTAGGTGGTAGGCCATTTTATTTCGCATGCGTGTGTGTGAGAGCGATAGAATTAGACGAAAATGCTTTCAAAGGAAAATCGAAAGAATTGAAGGCTTTATTTATTTATTTATTTATTTCCGTTTTAGGTTCTCTTGTTGCTTTCACACACTTTTTTTTTTCTCTAAATTATTGTAGGTTTCGTACTTTTGGAAATATCGCCACCCTCCCAACAACTCCGTCACTTTGCTCTACGTAGGTTTGTTTCACCTAAGCATGGTGGAAGACTTTTTGTGAAATTAAAATCTATCACTTAATTTAAATTATCATTTATCTCCGTTAGCAATCTATGTCAATCTATACACATCACTCCATTAGTTCATTAATTTCTGTGTAATATTCTCAATGTGGAATTTAATCTTATATATCACTCTGTCTGTTTAATCTATCACAGTGTGTATCACAAGCTTTCTCACTCAAAATATAAATAAAAAAAACAGATTATGAACAAACTACCTCTACCTTGGTTCATAATCTATATATTTATTATCTATCTACAGTCTATCTCTTTACAGGCTATCTATCCATCTCTTTACAGGCTATCTATCCATCTCTTTACAGGCTATCTATCCATCTCTTTACAGGCTATCTATCCATCTCTTTACAGGCTATCTATCCATCTCTTTACAGGCTATCTATCCATCTCTTTACAGGCTATCTATCCATCTCTTTTACAGGCTATCTATCCATCTCTTTACAGGCTATCTATCCATCTCTTTTTATCTATCCATCTCTTTACAGGCTATCTATCCATCTCTTTACAGGCTATCTATCCATCTCTTTTTACAGGCTATCTATCCATCTCTTTACAGGCTATCTATCCATCTCTTTACAGGCTATCTATCCATCTCTTTACAGGCTATCTATCCATCTCTTTACAGGCTATCTATCCATCTCTTTACAGGCTATCTATCCATCTCTTTACAGGCTATCTATTTTTAATCTATCTTATTAATCTATTTACCTCTTTTAAATCAATCATATTATGTATCTCTCTCCCAACCTATCTTACATTGATTACCTTACTTTCTTCTCATCTACAACTATTCACATCTCTTTCTCTCATCGTCTCCATCTGTTTCTATCTTTATCTCTTTCCATCTACTATTATCTCTTTACCTTTCTCTCAGTCTCTCCCTATTCTGATCTGTGTCTCTCTTTCTCTTTCCCCATTTAAATGTTTGTTTGGCCTTATAGTTGCTTTATATCTGTTTATCTTTCCCTCTCTTTTTCTTTTTCTATGTGCCGTGTCCCTTCAGGACGTGGGTGATTATGGCTCTCCACAAATTCCTGTCCTTTGTATCCCTTAGTGTATACCCTAATCCTTGTTCTGCTACTTGAGTATTTCCCTCCCCAGTATTCTGGACCAATGTGAAAAATTAGAATTCCTTAACACTGATTTTCTAGTTACTAAAATCCTCTCCAGTTGAATGATTATTCAGCAATTCAATGTGTTGCTTTTGAAAATTAAATTCTGTTGTTTACACTCAAGTTTCAAATAGATAGGGTGGTTAGAATAATAAGGTGACTGAAATTTAAAGAAAAAAATAGTAATGAAACACCTGAATGCTTACAGGCTAAATTAAGTGAATAGGGACAAATTTCTGGAATATTTAATAAAAGGGGTAGTTGGAATAAGGATGTCCAGAGTGGATCTTTCTCCAATCAAGCATAATCATTCTGGCTGGTCTGTTTGAAACACAAAGATATATAGCATAGACTAACATAAAAAAAAAAGATCAGTATAACATGTACATCAGCTATGAAATGCCTCAGATACCTGCAGCTGAAATAACTAATTTCCTGAATTTTTAATAAAAGGGGTGGTTGGAATAAGGATGTCCAGAGTGGATCTTTCTCCAATCAAGCATAATCCTTCCAGCCTGTTTATTTGGTTGTCAAAGGTGAATATCTGTCTAATCATGTCTAACTTTAAATTCAATCAGTCTATGTCTGATGTGATTGATCATTGTATCCGAATTTACATCTTTTCAGATCAATGCATCGTAACTACCGTCCTGTTATGCAGCGTGACATTGACAAACCATGCCATCTTCTGATACTGAATAGTCAGCACACAAGACTTTTGACCTTGTTCCATACATAGTCATTGATTTTGTGTTCTCATTGGGAGATGCAGAGGAGCTTTCTCGAGCATTTGTTCTAAAATGCCTGGATCATTTTTCCTGACTCAACAAGGAGTGTCCAAACCCATAGAGGAGGGTGGATACAACCAGTGATTTGTAGAGCTTCAACTTGGTATGAAATCATAAATCATCTACCCCCCAAAACCAATTATACCGATATATGATTGGAACAGATTTTGTTGTAATATAAACAACTCACCTATTGCCCAGTTCACACTCCTTCCCTGTCTGTTGAACAGGAGTATAGGGTTTTTTTTCCCTTGTTTCCCAATTTAGGACTGGGTTTCTGGTTCCTTCTTAAGTCTCTCCATTCTCTTTCACTTTTGGTGACCCTTTGAATCTTGGTGGCATAATTGCCTTGCCTTGCCTGGGGCTCTACTTCTTACTATGTAACCCTCTACCTCGTGTGGCTCTTGAGCTCTGTACAGAGCAAACATCTTTGTAAAAAAACCAAAAAAAACCAAACAAACTTTGATTGTATACAACCACTGCATCAATCTGCTGCCCCGTGTAAAACTAACCCAATCGTTCTGTTTATCTAAGTCTATTCAGATCTATATCATAATAACCATTTTTCTTATCCATATTTATCTACCTATCTCATTTCTACTTACCTATCTATTCTGTCCGTTTGATATAAATAGCCATATCGTTTATATCGTTTACGTATCTGTGTTTATATCCATCTGACTCATTCATTGGATATCTGTGCCTCTTTGTTATCTACGAATGTAGATAAAGAGATAGTGAGAGAGGTGGCGAAGGAGGGGGGGCTACAATAAATTGAATGTTCTGCTGTTGCAAGTCAGCAGGTTGGTGGGTTGGGTGGCTTGGCGGTAGACGGCTGCGGGAGGAAAGCACCAATGTTCCTTTCAAACATCCTCTCAAGCTGGTATAGCTTGATGCAGGTACTTGAAGAAGAAGGAATTCTTGGCTGTTAGAAATTTGGCAGATATTTCCCTCTTCTTCCTTAAATGTATGTGCATGCAGGGTATGCATGTAAATAAACTTAGAAACAAGGTGAGGTAGATAGATGAACATAGGTATACATAGTGATTGATGAATAAAGAAACAAAGCAAAACTGAAATGAGTTGGATAAAATAGATGAATATGAAAACTGATAGATACATATGAACAGACTGAGATAGTTCATATCTATCTCAGTTCATATCTGAGATACATATGAACTGACTGAGAAAGAGAGATATGAACTGAGATAGGTAGATATGAACTGAGATAGGTAGATATGAACTGAGATAGGTAGATATGAACTGAGAAGAGTGAACTGAGATAGGTAGATATGAACTGAGATAGGTAGATATGAACTGAGATAGGTAGATATGAACTGAGATAGGTAGATATGAACTGAGATAGGTAGATATGAACTGAGATAGGTAGATATGAACTGAGATAGGTAGATATGAACTGAGATAGATAGGTAGATATAAACAAACTGAGATAGTTTGTTCATATCTATCTACCATATCAGTTTGTTCATACCTACCTGCCTATCTCAGCTAGATAGATATTAACTGAGATAGGTATATAGATGGATAAATATAAACAGATAGAAACAGGCATAAATATGAATTTGACATAGATATGAACAGACTGAGATATATATACATTCACATTTATGAAGTGTATGAGTATAGACATATACTAATCCTAGATTAGTTTGGTACAAGGCCTTAAATACAGAGTACCTAGTGAAGATCAAACTCGCTAGCTCATTATAATCGGTTAATCAGATGAGCTTGTTAACTTTTATCCTATAATGAGGTGCCTAAACAATTTTATGTTGCTTTCTAACACTGATATGTATATATTCATTTATTTTTCTGTTGATTCAAAAGATTAGCCTGTTCGAATCTAGCTATCTTAGCCTGTTCGAATCTAGCTATCTTAGCCTGTTCGAATCTAGCTATCTTAGCCTGTTCGAATCTATCTATCTTAGCCTGTTCGAATCTATCTATCTTAGCCTGTTCGAATCTATCTATCTTAGCCTGTTCGAATCTATCTATCTTAGCCTGTTCGAATCTATCTATCTTAGCCTGTTCGAATCTATCTATCTTAGCCTGTTCGAATCTATCTATCTTAGCCTGTGCATATCTAGCTCTGTTTGTTCACATGTATCTCTCTCTCTCTCTCTCTGTTCATATCTATCTCAGTCTATATCTATCTATCTATCAATTTTAGTCAGTTCACATCTATCTGCCTCCAGTCTATTCATATCAATCTCACTTTATCTATATCTATCACTGTCATATATATACATATATATATATACGCATACACATATACATATATATATTTATTAATGTAAAAGACAATAGGGAAACTGTAATATTAACCAATGTGTTTTGTCCAATGTGGACTTTTTCAAGGCAAAAAAAAAAAAACAAAATAAATTTATTAAAACAAAGTAACTACTAATAACAAAAGAAAATGTCCTTAGCAACTGGAAGAATTTAGAAAACGCCATTATATTCATATCGTCAACTGAAAATTATGTTAAGTATTTTTTGCCTTGAAAAAGTCTGCATAGGACAGATCGCATTCACTAGTATTACAGTCTTCCTATTGTCTTTTACCTTTATAAATATTGTCTTTTTCTACAGGTTAACTCTGAGAAATTTTTCATATATATATATTTTTATTATTTTTTTTTTTTAACAATAAAAAATATTAAAAAATTAAAATCTTCAGACACACTGGGTTGTAGATTAATATTCTTTCGTTTTTTTATTATTATTTTATTTAGATTCCTCAACTAGTTTCGGCCAAAATGGCCATCATCAGGAGAAGAAATATTTCTGCTTGCTGGTGGCACTAAACTACAGAAATGAATGTCTTGATGGAGAAAATGAACTTTTGTCTAGTTTTCATTTGTTTTTTTTTTATTTTTATCTTTTTAACATGAATCTTTTAACATTCCTTGTGTTGGTCAAACAGTCTCTTAAGTTGTTATTTGAGATAAGAGCTGGATGGATCTATGCTGCTCTGAATTCCCCCTGGTCAGTTTGACAGTTTTATTGGTTTATATATATATATATATATATATATATATAATAATCTCCCTGTGTTTATCGCTCTTTCTATCTATTTCCTACACAGTGTTCATATTTCCTGTGTTTCTACCCCATTCTTTTCCTATCTATATATTTCAGTCGTTTCAGATCTATCTATGTCTCTGTCTATCTGCTGTTTCTCACTGTCTCTATCCATCTCTGTGAAATGACTTAAGAAATTTGATTGTTTAACAAATATTTCAAAGTATGCCAAGAGAAAACTCATGTTATGCTTGTAAGGACTCAACATCTTTGCCTACAATAATCAGAAATACAACTTTGGCATTCCTTTCCCAAAACACTTCAATATTAGAATATATGTTTGATATGGAAATGTTTGAGAATATTTGCACCTGCAAACATCACCAGGTATTTGTTCTGAAGGTGATAAACTATTCAAAGCCGTTGAGAGAGAGACAGACAGAGAGAGAGCATGCGTACATGTGTCAGTGGGGGAGACAGCGTGCAATGAAGCAAGGAATGCTTAAGCGCCCACATTGTTCATAATGATTGCTAAGACATGCCTATATTTTCTATTCTATTTACAGACATTGAATTACAGATATACATGCAATCTACAAAGACCTCTCTCTCTCTCTCTCTCTCTCTATATATATATATATATATATATATATATATATATATATATATATATATAGCTTGAAGATATGCATTGAGGCATGACAATTATCACTCAAGGTTGACCTCATTATACATTTTATAATTAGACATGATCTATCCCTGCTATTGAGCACTTTTATCTGTAAATGTTGGTTTCAATCCCTATTAGGAATGACTGCAAAACACTTGCCACTCCCCAATGTATAGGCAGAAGCACACAAATGCATGCTGGGATTTCTTCCTAGCCAATAAAATAGGCCAGTTTTCAGTTTCATCTGACTCAGTCCATCTTGTCTTGAATACAGAATGCTGCGTTCGTTAATCTGAATTTGATCTTGTGTGTCAATACTAATTCTTAGTTTGTGAACTTTTTGCTATACTACTTATGGTTTGCTATGCATACATTGTTTGCTTGCTTAATATTGTTTTTTACCCTGTTCTTTCCTTTTCTTTATCTTGCAATTGTTTATTGAGCAATTCTGCCATTTCCTTATTTACATTTAAAAATGACCATTCACTCCACAATAAATATAGTATACCTTAATAATATATAATATATATATATATATATATATATATATATATATAAAAAACTACAGGTTTTCACCTAAGCGGATCATCAAGGAAGGCTTCCCTGACGATCCGCTTAGGTGAAACCTGTAGGTTTGTCTGGCTCTCTAGGTTTAACTAGGTCTGCTCTACTCTACTCATTGTATTGAACACTTTTAGTTATTTTGGGTACTCGTATTGGGTTATTTTTCTTTGGACCTTGAACTCGTATGCTGGACGATTATTCTTGGTTAACGTACATGTTCTTGGTTCTTTCATTTTTATACCTTTTTTTTCCCTTTGGTATTGGCTTGTTTATTTGCAAATCAGCACACCGAAGGTTTTCCGAGCGAGTATAGTTTCTTGTACTTATAAGATTTTTATTAATATATATGAGTTGGGATCAAATGTAGATAAATTAGGGGTCAGAATCTGACAGAATGATGAAATAAAGAACAAATAGGAAAATGTTTATAAATCTAACATGTTTCACATTTATTAAAGCTACATCAGGGAATGAGATATCGAGAAAAAGAAGAAAAAAATTCTGGTAGTTTTACTTGTGTTGCTTGATTTTCAGTTGTTAATCAGGCTTTATATACATTTGACTTGTTAAACAAATGTTAGTATTATTTATCGAGTCCCAAATTTGACATGTCCCTTCAAAGTTTCAAGAAATTAATGGATTCCAAGCCTACCTGAAAAACTGCTAGTATGTCCATACAACAACCTCATTCAGTACCTCACTACATTGAGTGGCTCTCAAGCAATGTACTGGGTGAACATTTAGTAAAAAAACAAAAATATGTTTGTTACACTGAGGTTATTTGCATATGCACATGATGATTTAATAAGATTTGTCTGGTAGTTCATTGATGGGACCCCCACTCACCCACAATGAGAATCATTGTCTGTCATCTCTGAAAAGAATAGTTGTATACTATTAGTTTGTGTCAGCAAATAATTTCCGCTTTTGTTTATCAACAATCCTTTTTGTTCTTTTCGCTAAGCGCGTGTGGAACTTAGACACCCAGCTTGCTAATTTTTCCCTATCTTTCCAGAGTGTCGGCATGTGGTCGATTGTGATGTATTTAACATCTTTCTTACTTCCCGAGTACCTTGCAGTGGAATGCTTTCCACTAATGTTTTTACAGCTTCACCATCAAAATCTGATAAATGCCCTGGTCTAGGTTCATCTTCTGTCTGATGATATTTTCCCCAGAAGGAAATTTTACTGTACTATATATCTTGAGATTCTCAACAAAATCCAAAGAAGGGTCTGTAATGTAATTGTTCCTAACCTAGCAACTCAACATCAGTCACTTTCCCACCGCTATGATGTGGTTTCAATCTGTCTTTTCTATAAATATTTTAATGGTAACTGTTCTTGACTGTAGTATTTAAGTGCAGTACTAGATTGGCAACTAGGTCTCATCATTTCACTGTTGACTTGACTAGATGTAACTGTAAGTAATATTGTGATAGTTTTTTTTCTTGCTTATTTAACTTTTTTTAATTCTTACTTCCCTGTCACCTACAATCTCCAAAAATTTAAATGCAATGTAGGTTGCCATCTTTTGTTGTCCTGTATCCTGTTCTTTCATTGTCCTTTCTCCTCATTAAAGTCTGCTTATTTTCTTTCATTCCCAGTAACTCCTTGCGTCTTAGTGGCATTATCACCTTGCTTGGGGGTGGAATGATTAAAAATAAGACATTTTTTTTTACTTACTGGCCAATTATAACTTGACTATAAATACTATACATTTTTTCTAGATTTCTCCATAGCTTTATTCCTTGCTATAACATTATGTGAAGTAAATTCCATTTCAATTCCTTCATCAGTAGGTTTAAGAAATGTTTTCTTTAATCCACTGTGTACGCTGCCACTGCTGTCAAAAAACTAAGGTATGTTAATCTATACAAAATGTATTCTTAACTGCCACGGATGATTAGTAGTTAGGATGACACATTCGTCATTACAATTACCAAAACGGAATTTACTTATGATTTATCCTAATCTATTAGTAATTAGTATGTAGTTATTTAGCATAGTTATATTTGGATAGTTAGTATGTAGTAAGTTAGTAGTAGTTAATTAAATTAGTAGTTCGGATGACACGTTCGTCATTACAATTGGTTCCCCAAAACGGAAGTTACTTATGACTTATCATAATCTCGCTTGTAAAAGCGTGTAGGTCCCTGTGAGGACCATCCTTCGAAGATCGTGGACTGGCGTTACAGAAAAACAAAGAAATTTAGCAAATAACAGAAACCATATCACTTGAAGACTTTCAACAGCAGCAACAGCTAAAATGTATAACTCAAAGAGAGAATAACATAGCCAAAATGCTGACGTTCCACACCGCCTCAAACAAGTGGCAAGGGAGGAAGCACCCGGCAATATTGGATAAAAAACAATAACAGCTACTGGACTTGCGAATAGTATTTTCCGGGCCGACATTACGACAAGACGCTAAAGTTAGCGTTCCTTGCAATAGTCACAAATGACGTAGACTGTATACTTAACTTTATCTAATGCCTGTTATTTAGTGAAAATTGTATAATGACAATTTTAACTAAATCATTTTTGTTAAAAAATAAGATCACAAGCCGACGAAAATTTGTATTTTTACTCTTTCATTTTCTGAACAATAGGAAAACTTGTAACGAACGCTGAACTTTTTATCTGAACACAAAGATTACTGGGTTAAAAATAAAAGCGACTCAAGACAACTTTTTCCAATTCGGAATTCTCTCATCGTTTCTTTATCCAATAAAAATGTGCATAACATTAATTTCAATATTTTTCATCCAGTTAGTTTTCTAATTAACAAATTCTGAGTAAAATTTAGTCTTCGAGCTGAGAAATTCTTATAAATAGCCAAAATAAATTACTATAAAGGAGTAATCTTTTTTTTATTCTTTTTTTAAATGGCGTAATATGCAATTTTCAACCTCCAATTTATTCAACTTTCGCTTTCGTCTGCTTCCAATCAATTTCTTCTGACCTGTCTCTGAATGACAGATTTTCATATGACTGTTGCAGCAGGCCTAACTTCCACAACCTGCTTTTCATACAGACGCACATAAAGGAAATTGGCGATCACACACAAAATATACGTTAGCTACATACATCCCTTAACCTATTGTATGAATGAACGTTACACACTTTCTTAATTAAAATTCTTGTACAACAAAGAACTTAAAAAATAAAACTGAACTTTAATCACTACTTACGTAGTTTATACAAAATAAATTCGTTCTTTTGATTACGCCACTTTTAGCTTCTTTTGATTTCGGTACAAATGAATATATTGATTCATACTAAAAGAAACATATGCTTAAAGCATAAAACAGCGGTAAACATGAAGACATTAACGTTTATAATAAAACCATACATACTGAACTGATAATGACCGCGTAGAAATCTAGTCTGATAATTTTAATTCCATAACAAACTTCGTTCTCGAAATTAGTTATGGACACGAAAGTTAACACGAAGTAAAGAAACCCTCAACTGATCTCGTGGTCACCAAGCTGTTGTTACTAGATCAGAGGTCTTGTGTTGAACAAAAACTAAAAGTGTTCAAGGCCTGTTCTTAAGTCTCTGTAAATAATGAAGAAAAAGTTTAACCTACTCTGTCGCTGAATTAGCGAGTGAGTAAGATGTACTGTTTACACCATTTCCGTCTATAGCACGGGTGCTAACTTTAGCGTCCTGTCGTGATGTCGGCCTGGAAAATAGTTTTCGCAAGTCCAGTAGCTGTTTTTCACATATTCATGGGGTGGGAGTCCTTTCTTGCTTTTTGCTTGAGGTAATGTGGAACGTCAGCATCTTGATTATGTGATTATTTCCTCTTCGAGTTACATGTGCTATCCATTTTAATTGTTGCTGTTGCTGGTAGTCCTCAAGTGATATGGTTTCTGTTATTTGTTGAATTTCTGTTTGTGATTCTGTAACGCCAATCCATGGGCTTCGAAGAAGGATGACCCTCACTGGGAACTACACAATTCACTCGCTCGAAGCAATTTTTTTTTTTTTGCTATGAATCTCAGAAAACGCAGTAGTTTGGATATTTCGGAACAAGTTTGATGCCATACATGGCATCCATATGAGTCTCGATCTGATGAGGCTATCTAAGAACACGGCTTTATTTTTTAGGTTTTTTTTTTTTGTTTACGGTATTCGGCGAAACCATAGCCTATTCCGTGTTCAGTTTCCTTAACTCCTATACTAAATTTCCTAACTGATCCATACACCGAGCGTTTCGTAATTCCACATCCTCAATTTTTACGATGGATTCAGGGTAGGTGCTGTCATTGCTTTCATTTCAATTCCAGATCATGCTTTCTGTTTTGTAGTGGTTATTGGGTTCTATATTGTGAATTAACTGATTTCGGAGTAAGTGCTTTGTAATCGTATTCTTCTGCCCGTTCAAACCACGTATACCAATCGAGATAGACAGAGCAGGAAACACAAGTACACACACAACACAGCTCAGATGTCTTTCCCAGTCCCAAAACATTATTCTTGTACAAGTAATAAGACTGCCTAAATTATACGCAGTATACACTACTTTTTTTTTTATAAGCGACTTACTTAGATTGTGACCAGCTACTTAAGTTGCCTAATTCTAAGGAAAAAAGTAGTAATAAAGTGTTTAATTTTTTTGAGTTCTTAATTTTTTTATGCTTGGGTTTAATAAATAGAAAAGAAGACAGTAAGCTTGGATAATTCTTGAATATAAAATAACTTTTTTTCTTTAATTTTCCTTTTCCTTTTTGGAGTTGCTTTAGCTACAAAGACATTAGTTATGGATTTACTTCAGATCTAGTCAAATATGAATACCCGGTTACTTATAAACAAAATTGCGTACTGTATATTTTTTTTCCTATGTATTTTATCTAGGTGTCTAAAAACGGCACTGTGAAGCCTAACACCAACACTTTAAAACACACACACAATACATCGTTTGTCCTTTCTTTCTTTCTCCTAAAACTTGCTTTGTGAAGAGGACGAGTCCTGCCCAGCCTAAGTCTTGTAGGCTGACTGGTTGGGGTGCTGGAGTTAGTTGTTGATATTGTCATTTTCCCACCCACACTTGGCAGAGAGAAAAAAAATGGAGTGAGGTGAAAAGTACAATAAAAATATAGTGATTTTAAAAAAAATGATTTCTACTACTACATCACCGCAGGAGGAAATATTTCATGGTGAGATTTGCTTTCTTTTCTTTTTTTTAACATCTTTAAATTATTATTCTTTTTAAAGGAATGTGTTTGTTTTCTTCTGTAAATGTTTGACTCCTTTTTCTTTTGCCTCGAGATAGAATAACATCAAGAAATAAACAGTAAACACGTAGGTACAACATCAGTGAGTCCGTATAGCCTAACGATGGAGGGGGAAAATCGTTCCTTTTTTTTTTTTTTAACTAGAAATATTTATTTTTCAACATAATCTCTCTTCTTTTCCATGTTCTTAATCCAGTGACGAAAATTAATCACATCGATTAAAAAATGATGCAGTGATATTTTCACAGTAAATCAGAATGAATGTCGGTGCTGAAAACAAAACGGAATTGACGAACCGAGTTCGAATTCCAGGTTAGTCTGTTGCGTTCACTTTTGCATTCATCTTTTGAAAAGGCATGAACCCGTTTCTTCTCACCACCAAGCTATGGTGAATAATAATGAGTTCGATCCTGACTGGACGCTGCACACTTGTGACGTTGTACCAGAACTAAGTTGAAAGTTGTGGTTAATAACTTAACAACTGAGTTTTTTATAAATTCGTTTTGATTTCACTGGCAATAGCTTGCGAGATCGGTTACTGGTGTGGATTTTACAAGTAATTGAATTTATAATTGGGGGATGTTTGAATTGAGAATTTCTGTGTAATTTATCGATTACCGTATAAACTCGTTTATAGTACGATTTTTTTAACGCAAAAAACAGGAGGTCGCACTATACACAAGTAAATTTTTAGGAGAGGTTAAAATAAAAATTACACATTTTTTTGTGGTCAGTTACACTATAAGAAAACGGGGTTTTATAAGCTTGTCAGACATTTTTTTATTTTGTAAACCAGTAAAGATATTCAGTTTTTCTTTATAAGTTAATGAATTAAATGAGTATTTATGTTTTTCGTAATGTTTGCTATAAAATATGCCCAGGATGATTCCCAGTACTGTAATATTTGACTACCGTAGACCCACTGGCATTGCCTTGTCTCATTATATACGCGAAAAAAAATATCAAGTTTTTCATAAAAAAATCAAGGGTCGTACTATACATGAAGTAGACTTGTACACGAGTATATACGGTATGGTAAATTACGTTTGGTGAAGGGAGGAATGTAATAAAGATATTGGTAGTGATTTTTGCTAATGACTGTTACGTCGGCTATTGATTCTCATCGCACTGATAAATAAAACTTGCTTTGGAAAAGGCATGAACCCGTGTCTTTTCCCCACCAAGTTATGGGTTAAATAACAATATAAACTGAGTTCTTTAGATTTGGTTGGCAATCGGTTTAAGGAAAGGAAGACTTTGAAGTTAAATCGTGAAGGATTCAACGGGAAACCACTCCGTTATCTTTCCCAACAATGTATGGCAATTCACAAATGACAAAGAAAAATAATCCTTTGAGAATCATGACGGAATATATAATAATTTTGTTCTCTCAATAACTGCATGTCTGGATACGGAATTATTGATTCAGCCCCGTGTGAGAATATGCTTGTGTCTGTATGCAAGCACGCTGGCTTGATAGAGTTCAGAAACGTCTCCGTGTCCTTCTGAGAGAAGATTTATTTTCCACCCTCCAACCTCTCTCTCTCAGGGAGGTGGATGTGGCGAGTCTCTCACTGCTCTACTGCCACTACCATGGAAAGTGCTCGGACGAATTACATTCCTTGGTTCCACCAGGTCTGACCTTCACGGCTAGAACTCCCCATGTTACTTACATAGTAGCAAACCACACCGCATTCCCTCCGTGTTCCATCGGCTTCTTCTCACAGACCACTGCCCAATGGAACAGACTCCCTAGAGGATGTTTCCCGATCACTGCAATCTTACTCTGTTCAAGACTAGTCATTGTACAGAGTGAACCTTACTGTAAAAAAAAAAAGACTGGCTTGTTTGTGTCTTTTAATTAAATCCAGTTTGACAGTTGTCTGCTTCCTGTCGACACAGGTGAGTGAATATGATTTGCACTGGGTGCACGAGAATACGTGTCCTCGTACTAAGCAAACCAGTCATTTTTTTTTTATGTGCCAAGTTCCTTTCAGGATGTGTGCGATCATGGCTCTCCACAGTCTTTATTCACAAATTCTCGTTAAATAGGTCAATTGCTGTTTCCCTCTGTTATATTTACTTTCAATATGTCATGTGATAGCCCGCGAGAATTGAAATCATTTTCAAGGAGACTTGTTTGTGGCCTTGAAACAAGCTTTAGAAAAAACTAGAGCTTGAGGACTGGTGATTCGTCTCTTAGATTGTACCTCCCAAGATCAGAAGAGTTTGGGATTATTATTTTATTTTATTTTTTTTGCTATCTATATAAAATAATGGCTTTTGTGTCACGTTTTACATTCTACAGTGATGCCAATTATTACCCTGTGGCAGGCCACCAGTCTCCCTTTCCTTCTTTCTTTCTTATATATATATATATATATATATATATATATATATATATATATATAAATGGTGCAGTATAATTAATATTATACAGAAGTAGTCATACAAAGAATAAATCAGTAAAGTTAATGTAATTAATTATTGAACTCACTTCGCTAACAGATTTAATAAAGCATTAACATATTAACCACTCGTTGAATGACGCGATCTTTGTTTTTAAAAATTGTAAAATGGATTAGAGGCTCAGTCCATTTGCAAGTACTTTCGATAAATCTTCAGGCATGAATATTATTTACATATATTTTCGTTTCGGAAGTTACCTGAAATTATCTGAAATTTAAAAATAATATCCATACTTGAAGATGATGAAAGGATTTATCAAAAGTACCTGCTAATGAACTGAACATCTAATCCATTTTACAATTTTTCAAAACAAAAATCGTGTCATTCAACAAGTGGTTAGTTTTAGTAAGTTAATGCTTTATTAAATCTGTTAGAGAAGTGAATTTGCCACTAAGTACATTAACTTTACTGATTTATTCTTTGTATGGCTACTTGTTTATTATATATATATATATATATATATATATATATATATATATATAATATAAATATATATATAAATGAAGTATCTTTAGGTAGCAAGTATTCATCCAAACAAGTTTGTAAGTTTGATTAAAAAGAACGGATAATGTCTGTCTGTTTAATCTTCTTCTTTTCGAATTAGGCATTGAGAGTTGTGCTCGAAGTTGGAGATAAATTGTCCTAAAACAAAAATTTAAATACAATATCAGTCGTTATCTTATATTCTTAATTCCTGTGCTTCTTTATAGTGTTTTTTTTTTTCTCATATTCTCTAACATTCAGTAACCCCCTTGCGTCCTAGTAGATTTATCGCTTTGCTTGAGGTGAAATGTTTTAAAAAAATGAATTACTAATAAAATACTTATTTGACTGTAGTTATTAAATGTAATTTATTAACCAATAATTTATTACTAAATTAAAATGATTTTTATTTTATACAATTGTCATGTTCGTTCAATACGTGGTTGATAATGACTCTTCACAGCTTCCTTTTCTTTATTATCTGAATTGCCATGACTTCTTGGGAATGATCATGGAGTAGTTTTCTGTTGCCTTCTTTATGGTTTTACATTCAAATTTTTCCTTCTCTTAGATTGGTCGTTATCCAAAGCTAGAGAGCTCAGTCTACTATGGTATTTAACCTATAGTTGGGGAGAGAAAAGTGAACCGACTAAAGAGGCTTGGGTTCCGCTGGGCTATTTGACCCAGGAAACACGACTTTTTCCCCAGATGCATTACATGTGGGGCACCTAAGACTCTAATGGGTTCTGGGTCTTGTGATCGTGAACAGGCGAGACGAGGATTTGAACTCGACTTTCTTATTCCAGTTTGCACGACCGAAGTAAGATTTTACTCATTTAATAAAATATATTAAATGATTAAAAATATTTATTTGTTTTTCTCAGACATTTTATTTTCTTAGCCAAAAGCCAAAGTTATGTTGTTTTTTTTTTTCCGAAGAGTTTTTTTTTCCGGTTCATACTCTGTAAAAATCGCGTAAACAATGTTATGGACTGTAGGGAAAATGTGTTGATTTTGAACAGAGGGAGAAAGATTTAAAAAATTACGACTGTTTGGTGTTCCAGGTATTTTACAAGTGTGCAGATAGATCTCTTAACTGCTCGAGGGTGAGAAAAAAGAGAGAATGAGAAACTTTCTCTCTCTAATAATAATAAATCAGTCTGATTGAAATCCTCAGAAACACCGATGACTTCGTTTGAACCAAATCCGGTTTTTCAATCAAGAAAACAAAAGGACTTAGGAAGCTGACCAAGTTTGGTACAGCGGTTTTCAGAGTAGGGCAATAGCGGTTTATTCTTGTTTAGTTTACCTATGTGTCGTGTCCCTTCAGGATTTTGGCGATTGTGACTCTCCACAACATCCTCTCCCTTCCGGCTCTTAGAAACGTTCATCTCTTTGCCATTGATCACATTGATTGAACATGATGAACATTTTCACAGTAAATCGGAACGAATGTCGGCGCCAAAAACCCGAGTTCGAATTCCAGGTTAGTCTGTTGCATTCGCCTTCGCGCTCATCACTGGAAAAGGCATGAACCCGTTTATTCTCGCCACCAAGTTATGGTGACTAGTGAGTTCGATCATTACTGGACGCTCCACACTTGTGACGTTGTACTAGAAGTAAATTGTGGTTATTAACAACTGAGTTTGTTATAAATTTGTTTTGATTTCACTGGCAATAGTTTGCGAGATCATTTGTAGTAGTTACTGGTGTGGATTTTACAAGTAATTAAATTTATAATTGGGAGATGTTTGAATTGAGAATTTCTGTGTAATTTATCGATTACCGTACATACTCGTGTATAATACGTGTTTTTTTTTTTTTTTTTTGTTTTTTTTTTACGCAAAAAATAGGAGGTAGCAATATACACAGGTAATTTTTTGAAGAGGTTTAAATCATACATTTTCGGTGGTCATTTGTACTACAGAAATTCATTTTTTATTTATAAAGCAATTAATTGAAAGAGTATTTCTGTTTTGGTAATGTATACTATAACATATGTCCAAGATGATGTCCAGGGCTGAAATATTTGACTACATTAGGCCTAGGCTTATACTTAATATCAGGAAGAGGCAGCTGAAGTTTCTAAGACACATAATGAGGAAGGAGGGCCTGGAGAATCTGATACTCACAGGTCGAATAGAGGGAAAGGAAGACAAGGAAAAACAAAGCGTGACATACCTGGCGGGCTTAAGTAAGTGGATGACAGAACGTGGTCTGGAGGAGGAAGCAGAGGGAAGGAACTTGTTGAGAACTGCAAGAGATAGAGGAAGATGGAGAGCCATGATCGCCTACGTCCTGAAAAGACATGGCACATAAAAAAGAAGAAAGAAGTATTGCTCGGAAGCTGGGATCGCATTAGACACGAGTTACATGAAAAAAAAATCAGGGGTCGCACTATATATGAAATAGGGTTATACACGAGTATTTTTCTCAACTTTCTGCAGATTATCATTTAATATAGATCTTTAAGTCACTTGTATATACTTCCAACTCTTCCGCGTTTACAGTGTACCTACAGGATCTGGGCGATCAAGACTCTCCACAACTTCCTTCCTTCGTCTTTTTACTATCCCCCTAATCACTGCCCTGGCATCCATTTACACAAGCTCTTTACGTAGGCTATTCACTATTTCCCTTCGGCCCTTCTTGCCTTCAGTATGTCTTGTGGGTTTCATATTCCTCAAGCCGTCTTTCCTCATTATGGGTCTGAAAATTTTAACTGTCACTTTCTGATTCTAAGTATGTCTTTTTTGTTTCCTTTTCCTTTTAAACTTCCTCGTTACTCACCTGATCTGTCTAAGGTATTCTCAGCAACCTTTTAAAGAACCACATCTCTGTTGCTCCAAGTCGCCTCTTCATCTATAAGGAATGTCTTCACTATTCATAGCCATTTGAGAAGATTTATATTACATCGTAGTTTATCAGTCTTTTCTTTACTTCTCACGATTTTGTTCTGCTTCTTAAAACGGTTGTTACTTTTTGGAAAACATCTTTTGCTGTTCAAATACGGGTTTGGATTTCGGTACCATATACTTATGGTATTTAAATCTTCGTATCAGATATTTTATCAGTCGTTTTTTTTCACAATTTTTAGGTAGCGTTGTGAAAAAAAAAATAATGAAGACCATTTATTTGCAATAAAATATATCCAGGATGATGTCCAGTACTGCAATATTTGACTATGGTAGGCTTACTAGTATTGCTCAGAAGCTGGCGGTCGCGTTATACACAAGCTATATTAAAAAAAGAAAAATCAAGAGTCGCACTATACATGAAGTAGACTTGTACATGGGTATATACGGCATGGTAAATTACGTTTGGTTTAGGGAGGAATATAACAGAGATATTGGTGTGGGTTTTGCTAATGACTCTGTTATGTAGGCTGTTGATTCTCATCGCGCTGTTGACTAAAACTGAACGTAGAGAGGTTGAGATATTTCACGATAAGCTAACATTAAACAAATACAATTAAAAAAAATGTGTTGCCATACGAACAGAGAGACGGATAGAGAAACGGACGTAGATACGAACAGACAAGGATCGATAGAGAAACAGAGAGACAGGGGTAGCAGAAAGATAGATTCGCACGGACGGGTATGAACCAATGATACGGGCAGACATAGATACGAGATATCGATATAGGGGATAGGAACAGACATAGATCGATAGAGGGGCGAATCGACATGGATAGATAGAGATACGGTCAGGTAGGTACAGACAGACGGGACTTAGATCGATAGAAAGATTGGGTGGGTGGGGGTTGGGTAAAGGTATATAGTCTATAGACAATAGGCATTGATAACAACTATTTGTTATCGAATTGTTCGATAATTTGGAATTTGGATCGATGAGAGAAAGCGTGTCTATATATGTTTTTCATTTAAAGTAAAAAAAGAAATGGACATCATATCACCAAATCGAGTGAGAATTAGTACATAGAGATGTGTATAAAAGTTATATATATATATATATATATCTGTGTGTGTGTAGTGATAAAAAAAAGTGCGAATGGCGTGTTTATCGAAGGAAAGATATTAATTAATATTCCCTCTAGATATTTTCTTAGTAGTGAGATATATTTTTTATTATTAGGTATATTTTAAATCAAAATTATGGCCTATTATATTTCTGTGTTATTTATATATATATATATATATATATATATATATATATATATATATATATATATACAATTGTTGAAAACACTTTACGAAGCGTAACCCACAAATATAGGCTACACACAGACACATATATATAAAGAAATATAGTTATTAGGCGTGCTATATTTATGGGGTAAAGTGCTCAATATCAGGGATAGAGCGCATGTAAATATAAAAGTTAACATTGAAGTCAACACTCATTCGACAGGGTGTTTCATGGTAGATGCAATCGGTAGTCTGACAATTGCGTTTAATATGAAACAGCCTGTCGCGTCTGAGTGTTGACTTCAATGTTCACTTATATATATATATATATATGTGTGTGTGTGTGTGTGTAATTAATATGAAGAAACTTGTCACTTAACTGAGTGGTATTATTTCAGTTTCAGTTATGCCGACTTCGAAGTTTCGTGAGCGCATTGTTGTAATGCCTTCACTCTTCAGGGCTATTGGCTTCTTTAGATGCCTGAAGAGTGACGGCATTACAACAATGCACTCCTGAAAAACGATTTGGCATGACTGAAATAACATCCGTCAGTTAGGTGACAAGTTTCTCCACATTAATTCTACGAACACTCTATCCTTACCTTTTAATATCGACCACTTTAAGACAAAAAACTGCTCACTTAAAATGCCTTTCCACCAGTTAACCACAGAAAAAGAATTAGCAATTTTGTCGTCTAACACTCTTACAATTTAATACTATCTATATCTATTTATTTATATATATATATATATATATATATATATATATATATATATATATAACTGAATATATTAGCTCTATTACAGATATTGCGTACTTTCCATTGTGTACTGCGCATTTATAGATATAATACAAGTAAAAGGTTTATCACTAGCTGATTGATATTACCTTCAGCATCCTGACACCAGAGTTTTGTAGACACTCTCCGTGAGTCACTCTGTCCACTCCTCGGTGTATTAGCAATTGACCTTTTATACTACTTGATTTTTCGTTTTTATATGCACTTTTCGTTGGTGTTAAGATTTTTTTCATCGTGTGTGTGTGCGTTCATGCGCATGCGCCAATCTGCAATGTCGTGCTTATTTGTCATTTTTGTCGTAATTGTTCACTTTCCATTGACTCCTTGTTTTATTTTTTACCTTTCTCTTTTTTTCTCAGTAAGATACGCTATATTTATTGGTAAAAGTGCTCAATATCAAGGATAAAGTGTACATAAATATAGATGTGGACACTGAGGCTAACACCATCCGGTGACACTCTGTTTCATACATGACCTGAACATTGCGTTCAACCATAAAAACTGAGATAAATGGATGCCCTATATATATATATATATATATATATATATATATATATATATATATATATATATATTCACAAAAAGTTTAATGATGTTGTTAATCAGGGTCACTTATGTGAACTATAACACTGTTAGCCCGTCACGAATAATTATTGTGAACTTTTTTATTCAGTGATAATATCTATCTCTTTGTTTGCATCACTTTTCCTTCCTGTACAACTCAGTATGTATTTCTCTCTATCTGTGCCTGTTTGCATCTCTCTAATTCATTCACGTTATGTCTCTCTCTTTTTGTCTCGTTTTTAATACAGTTATTTCATTTCTTTCTCTTCATTTAATCCACTGTATTCATCTCTTTTCTTTAATCCACTGATTCCTTTCTCTTTCTCTCCTTCATTCTTTATAATCCACCCTTATCATCTCTCTCATTCTCTATAATCCACTCTGTTCATCTCTCTCTCTATAATCCACTCTGTTCATCTCTCTCTCTAATCCACTCTGTTCATCTCTCTCTCTAATCCACTCTGTTCATCTCTCTCTCTAATCCACTCTGTTCATCTCTCTCTCTCTCTATAATCCACTCTGTTCATCTCTCTCTCTCTCTCTAATCCACTCTGTTCATCTCTCTCTCTCTCTAATCCACTCTGTTCATCTCTCTCTCTCTCTAATCCACTCTGTTCATCTCTCTCTCTCTCTATCCACTCTGTTCATCTCTCTCTCTCTCTATAATCCACTGTTCATCTTCATCTCTCTCTCTCTAATCCATCTATTCATCTCTATAATCTCTGTTCTCTCTTCATCCACTCTGTCTCATAATCTCTCTCTCTCTCTATAATCTAAACTTCTGTTCAGGCGCATTGAGAGACCTTAGTCACAGTTTCTATGTTATTAATATTAGTTTATATTAGCACATATAAAAATTATTTTCATTTTTTGTAGGCCTTTACTTGAAAGTTTATTTTTTTTTATATATTCTACAATTTAAAAACAATTTGATGTACTGGGTCCTTATATATTCATTTCTTTATTTCATGAACACACCTTAATTTTGGCATATTCAGGCATATATCTGTTGCAGGGGCATATTCAGGTATATCTGGATTTGGAATTTTTTTAATTTGCTCACAGAGCCAACCTGGTATGATAGGTTTTTTATAAAATTGTGACTGACATTTTTACATTTATGTATGTATATATGGACATTATTTTCATAAATGTATGTATATATTTTTGTGTAAGTTCATGTATCATCACATTTTATCAATTATACAACGTGCATTATAGTTTCTCTGGTCCCAAATTGTGTATAAAGAAATATATGCATACACAGAGGCCATCATATTTTATTTCAGTGATCATTTTTATAATTATTTACTTTTTCATTATTTTCTATGTTAAAAATAATTTTTTTTCATTTTTGTAGGCCTTTACTTCTAGTCTGCAAATGATATTCAGGCATATATCTGTTGCACAATTCAAACATTTTTTATTTAGTTAAAATATGTATATATTTTTATTTTGTACATTACATTTTGTTTTGCATTATTTATACAGATACATATGCATACACACAGGCCATCATATTTTATTTAGTGATCATTTTTTTAAATTATTTACTTTTTATTTATTTTCTGTTAAAAATAATTTTTTTAGCTTCAGTCTGCAAATGAATTAACAACAAACATTTTTCAGTTAAAATGTTTGCATTCGCCAATATTTTCGTAATCACTAAATGATTCCGAAACAACAGAAAAAGTCTTTTTACTCGAGTAATTACAAATTAATTTAAAGTGGTTGGGACTAATTATCTTAGCTAAATCATAGATACAAAAAATAAAAGATTTGAAACTTTTCTTCCCAAGACATTTTAGAAGGACAAATGATGAAAATAAACATCTTGAGTGAATTTGAAATGATCAGAAGCAATTTTGTTGAAGAAATTTTTTTTTTTAATCATTTTTTTCCAAGCAAGGCAATAAAGCCACTAAGGCACAAGGGGGTTACTGAGTGTGAAAGAATAAGAAAGAGAAATATTATTAAGGAGCAAGAACAGGTAGAAGAGGAATCAAGGAGGTAATCAATAACAATTAACACTACATTTAAATTTTTGAAGATCAAAGATGGCTGGAAAGCATGGATCCAGAAGTGAGTTCCACAAGCGAGATGTGTGAGAAAAAAACTGTTAGCATAAAACTTATGGTTATATTAGCCATTTCAACTGTAAATTGAGAAAACCTTGTTGCCAATTTAGTACTAGACTTAAATTCATAAAGTCTAGTTACCATAGAGTAAAGTTCATCAGAAAAATTACCAAGAAAGTATTTGTAGAAAAAACTACATTATGATGGTGGAAAAGTGACTAAAACTGGGATGACAACCTATAACATTGCAGATTCTTTTTTAATTTTATCAAGAACTAGCAGTAGAGCCCGGCGTTGCCCGGGGATATAACAGTAAAAGATAGATCAAGTATCCACCATCATAAAGACTGAAAAATAAAATTGACAAAGATTATTGTTTAAGGTTGACGGACACACATGTCTTAATCAGTCTTTTTTTTTTTTTTTTTTTTTTTTACGAATTGGTCAAACCCAAACTCAAACAAAAACATTGTTTTCAATCGTTATGAATCTCCCGATTGAGACAATAAGCAAGACAATAAGAAACACTACATGCCAAAAAAAAAAGTGATGTTTTGTTGAAATCGGTTGAAAAATGTAGGTAGACTTTCTCTGTAATCTTTTACAATTTATGATTTTTATTTATTGAATACAGTAAAAAAATTGCATATTTTGCTTGTGGTGATTCATAATTAGAATTCTGATTTGAATATATTTTCCACTCATTGTTTCTAATACAAAAAATATTAACTTTATTTGGGTTTACTAATTATGATCTAACAAATCTTATTTATTTAGTAGCCTTTCTGTAATAATAATCTTTTACAATTTATGATTTTTACTTATTGAATACAGTAAAAAAATTGGACACCATGTGTATTTAAAGTAGTTTCCCGTTCGGTTATTATTTTTTAGTTAGGACTTGTGTATGTTTAGATTTCATTATCTTTCCCTAAAGATAAAGAATTTATGTTTGTATTCGTATAATCAGTAGAGATTGTTAGATTATTGTTTAAGGTTGACGGACACGCATGTCTTAATTATTTTTTTTTTTATTTTTATTTTTTTCGAATTGGTGAAACCCAAACTCAAACAAAAACATTGTTTTCAATCGTTATGAGTCTACTGATTGAATAGAATTTTATTTATATTAAAGCATTCTGAATGTTAAAAATAAAGAAAAAAGTGTGCAAGAGAATAAGAAACACTACCTGCCAAAAAAAAAAAAAAGTGAAGATTTGTTTTATCGGCTGAAAAATATAGGAAATCCGATGTGAGTTGTCCCCCTTCCATTTTCACGATGTCTCTTAATCGTGTTTTCAAATTGATTTTGTGCAAAAACAATTATATTTTTCCCATTTTTGGCGCTGTTAGAACCACCACAAGGTAATTTTATGTAGTCCTGTGAAGTTTTGTTGGAATCGGTTGAAAAATGTAGGAAATCCGATCCAATATATAAACGTTACAGACACACACACACACACACAATCTGCGTTTTATAATAAGTAAGATCTCTAAATATATAGCAGGAGCACTGGACTATATGTGGCAGCAGTATTCAAAGCATGATTGAACAGTAGACTTATAAATATGCACGATAGATTCTGGAGAGAAAAATAGTCTAGACAACTTTCCTAACAGCAGAACTAACAGTTGATTCAATATAATCTTTCCATTTCATGTCAGCAGAGAATATTAGCCCCTGAGAAGGTGCAATGAATCACTCTCCTCCATTTCTTGACTTGATCCACTTCTTAAAATCAGATCAAATTACAAAACAAGAGAAATATCTTGCTTAATAGAAATATTAGCCATTTCTCTTTAAAGAAACATTTGGCATTTATTGACCGAGCAGCCAGTCCTGCTTTCGGTTGAAGCTTAAAAAATCCTTCTCTTAAAACACTTTTTTAGGAAAACAGGTTTCTCAAGTCCAATAGTGTTTATTGCTCTTTCCAGTATTGATGGGGGTTTTCTTCCTAATATTTTATTTGAAGTGGTGTGGAATGTTAACATCTGGATTATGACATTTTTTTCTTTTTGAGTTACATGTACTATCCATTTTAGTTGTTGCTGCTGTTGGCTGTCCTCAAATGATGTGGTTTTTGTTACTTGGTACAGTTCTTTGTTGGTGATTCCTCAATGTTCAAAGTAGGATGACCTTTGCAAAGCCTGTCAGGCTTCACTTGCTCAAAGCCTTTTTTCACCATTGAACTTAACATTCCTTCTTGGTAAGGCTAGAATTTCCCAACAATTTCCTTGTACATTAATTAATCCAGCTAAAAGTATTTGTAAATGCAAAATCATTTCCAATGCTATACCATAGTAAGATCAATTTCAATGTAATCCTATATTTATATCATTGCCAATGTACTCCTAAATGAAAGTTATTACCAATGCGGTTCTATCATAAAATCATTTCCAATGTGGTTCTATCATAAAGTCTTTTCCAATGCAGTTCTATCATAAAATCTTTTCCAATGCATTCCTATAGTAGAATCATTTCCAGTGCTGTAATAATGTCTAATGTCATCTATTATTAAAAGGATATCCAATGAAATAAAACCTATTTAAGTCAGTAGTGAAAGTGTTGTCTTAGAATTTAAAATGGATGGAAGACATGTGATAAAGAAAAAATAAATTCAGAAAAAAATATCAAAAAAAAAAAATCATATGTAATAATATTCCTTTGTTTCTCTCTTTGTAATTTCTGTCAGATTAAAGATCATAGTGCAAATTTTGTTAGCACAATACCTTTTAAATGCTGTAGCGTTCAGAATAATGCAATTTGCAGTCAAATATATAATTTAATAATAACAATTTGGGGTCATTATTCATGCCCACCCCAGTAATAAAAATTTTATTTTGGAATGTTTGATTGTGTATTTCTTAAAAACTCTGAAAGTAATTTATATTAGCATTGAAAGAGAAAATGTGTCTGTGAAGTTTAATTAGAAAAGTGTTGGTTCCAATTGAAAAGAAAGACTGCTAAAAATAAAAACATTCCTTCTTCAAATTTATAGAAAAATCATACTGATACATTCTGGGATTTGTTTCTAACCAATAAAATGAACCACTTCTTGGTCTCATCTGCCATATGCTTTTTTTTTTTTTATCTTAGAACACTGGCTGGGCAGAGAAATTTTTGGCACACCCATAGCACACACAAAATTTAGTTTGAAAAGAAAAACTGTTTACATTAATGGTGATAGAATGTGATAATCTGAGTTGATTATTTTTTTTTTTTTTTTTTTTTTTTTTTTAAACAAGCTTTGGTAAGAAAGTAGGAGTTAATACATTAATAATGGAAACGGTTCATCTCAGAAATCCAGAAAATTTAAAGTAAAGACTAAATCCTGAAGCATTGTTTTATTATTTTAGGTTAGTTAACTTCACCTCTGATGTTTTTGGTTTGTTTTGTTTTTTTTTTTTGCTTCATCTTCTTTCAGTTTTTATCTTCTCATTTCTTCAATTATTTTTCCTCTCTTTTTTTTTTTTTCTTCCTCAAAGGATTCACTAATTTGTCTCTTCTGCTTCCAAAAAAAATGTCTTAGCAATAAAATCAAATCCTGACTTTAATCAAAGAAGCCAGTAAATAAGAGAGACAAAAGAAACTTAAAAGGTGGATAAGAACAGCTGCAGGGGTGATGGGTGGATCAAACAGTTAGAATGTCTGACAGTAGAGTGAGCTTAGGGTGGCTATTCAAGTAGACATTAATCCGTTAGTAGTTTGTTTGTTTTTTTTCTTTGAATTTGATTGGCCTGACAAATTTTGGGGAATTCTTTTCTTCTCTTCCTGTTTTAGATTACACAAATATATCAACATTGTTAGCACCAGCATGTTTCTGTTCTCTTGACCAAAATTTCTGTCAACAGATCTGGGATGATGCAGGGATTTTTGAGGAAAGATTCGGGTGAGTTTAGTGTACTTGTTTGTGAATCTGTAAACTCTGACAGCACATGTAGCATTCTAGGACATATTTTGACTCTCCCTGATGTAATTGGAGGCCTCCACAAGAGTTGGTTGAATCATATAATTGTTAATACTTAATATGCTTCAGAACTGGAAGCTGGAATAATTTACTTTCCCTACTTAAGAACTGATCACCAGTAAGATTAGAAACTGATCTAATCCGCATCTAGATTTTAATCATCCAGAATTGGCTGAACTATGTAATTGTTCATATGAATAATTGACTTCTTTTTTTTTTTTTTTTACTTCAGAACTGATCTCTGATAAGATCTGAAACTGATTGAATCTTCATCTAGATTTTAGTCATTTATACTTAGCTGAATCATGTGATTGTTCATATTAAATTATTTCAAATGATGGTTGCAGAATGAGTTAATTTCTTTACTTAGAATTGATCTCTGATAAGATCTTAAACAGATCTAATCTATACCTAAATGTAGTTAACTGAATTATGAAATTTTTGATATTTTTTACTTCATAACCAGAAGTGGTAACATTTAATTCGGATACCAATTTTAAAAAGCCTATTTTAATAAATATTTCATCTGTGTTATTTATTTTAATTAAATTTCTTTATATTGCCACATATAAGTAATGTTTCTGTTGATGAAGCTTTTTTAATTCATCATGTTTGTATAGAATAGATTTATATCTGCCTTGACAAAATTCAGTTGATAGAAAAACCTACAGAATTCATAATAAGCATTGTTGTTGTCTGATAGTTCCTATTACTATAAGCTAGTCAGTCAAAAATAATTTATGGAATTATTTAAATAAGTCAAAATAATTTGCTTAATTAGGTTATTGTGAAACTATTGAATTAAAAAGGTGTAAAAAAAAAAATATTAAGATTTCCAAATTGTTATCATTATTAATCTAAACATTAGAAAATTATTCAAATGCTTCTTCGATGGTCAGCGATGTGTAGCTATGTCCAGAGTAGGAAATTCAAGTGAATAATAGCAAAAAGGACTTTAGAAAATACATGTCTTTCTGAAAATGTTGTTTCTATAGAAACTTTCTAGAGTTGAATGAACTTACATTAAAAGCTTTCTCTGTTTGTAGAATGGGTATTCAACTAGGGCTTAAAATAGGCTTAATTTTTAGACTAATCTGAGCCTTGTTATGCTTATAAGCTTTATTTGAATAAAATCATGTTGTCCTTGCTTCGTACTTAAAATAGGTACAACTTTTTGGTCTAATCTAGGCCTGGTCATGCTTATAAGCTTCATTTGAATAAGATATATCTGAGCCTTGCTCCAGGCTTAAAATAGGCTTCATTTTTGGATTAATCTAAGCCTGGTCATGCTTATAAGCTTCAGGCTAATAAAAAATATCTGTACCTTGTTCTATGCTTAAAATATGTTTATTTTTTGAACTAATCTGTGTTTTGTTATTGTTATAAGCTTAATGCCAATAAAAAAAAAAGAGCATAACAAAGTGAAACAGAGTTTTGCCTTGAAGCAGAATTTTGTTTTTGTTCAACTGTCAACTGAGAATTTTTATTGCCACCATTCTGTTGCCTGCGACAACAGACTTGAGCTCTAATTTCCCTTGGTGACACAGACTTTATTTTGCTCTTTTCCAACTGAGTTCTTGTGCATCTTCATGATGGAAAGATACTTTTTCATTTTTTACAAGACTGGACAAATCTGTCTAAAAATTATAATAAAAAAAGATTTGCTACTTGCACTTGAGCTAATAAGAGATTTGGGATTTGGAATTTAGCTACAAATGTCTCATTTTTTAGGGATATTTTTGTAGTGTGGAGGTACCATGGTTTGATTGGTATGTAGATCTATCATTCTGTAAAATGATTTGGTATTGTCAATTCTGTTATGGATTATTGATTTCTTTTTTTACAGAGAAACTAATATGTGTTTTTTGCACAATATTTAGTATGAGACAGAACTTTTATTATATTTTTGATATTTATTAATTTTTTAGTTAAGTTTTTTTTTAAATAAAACTTATCAGTCAGATAATTTTCAGATAACTCAATTTCAAGGTCACTCCAAAAAACAATCAATATAATCTGATAGATATATATATATATATATATATATATATAATGAAATATTTCCAAGCTTTCAACTGTCCTAAGTTATCATCAGCGTTAGGTAGAGACAAATAGTGAGTTTCATAAACTAGTGAGTGTAGGGATATAGGCAAGGTGGGTGTTTTTTTTTGTATATGTTTGGGGTTGCAATCTCTTAAATTATTATTCTTTTTATTTATAAATGGTTGTTTTTGTTATATGAGTATTGCATTTAGGATCATAAGTCAGTTTTTATGACTTGATTTTGGTAGTAGCTGTTTAATGTTACTAGGTTTCTTATTAATGCATTATCTGATGATACTGTGGTTCGATAGGTGGCAAGTAAGTCTCCATGAGTGTGTCATTGTGGTATATCCAATGTAAAATGTTTTGTTTATATATATATATATATATATATATATATATATGATTAACACCAATATTTTTATTTTTTTTCATTGATGTTGAAAATCTCTGCAAGTTAGATATTCTTCTTGCATAGTGAAATAGCCATTCAAATGAGGTAATTTTGAATTCCTTTCTATGTAATTTATTTATATATGCTCTGTTATAATAAATAAACTGAGCTCTCTTTGTGGATCAGTTTTAATATTTTATATTATCAGGATTCACTTAGATGATATACCAATGAATTATATATATTAAAGAAAAACAGACCACTTTAAGGTACCATTATAATAATTTATTTCACTAGAGCCCTTTTAAAGGACACCGGATCATCAGATAGCACTTCCAAAAATGAAATGAAGAATGAAATTAAAATTGATGGGTAGTGTAAGTTTTTGTAATTTAACAGAGAGTGTAAAAGGGGTAGTTAAAGAGACATGGTAGAGTTTAGGGAGGATTAATTTCATATCTCACTGGAAAATATTAGCTCTGGATTTACATTGAGCTCTCAGGATTTCATAACTTATATATATATATATATATATATATATACATACATACATTGGGAAAATCTATGAAAAATCATAAGATTTTTCATAGGATGTGTTTCATTCTTTAGGACTTCATTGGACTGAAGTGACATCTATATTGATGTGTTTACATATGTGCATGAAAGAGTAGGGATGCTGAAATATTAAATTTAATTTATTTTTTTTTTAAATATGTGTTATTTAATTTCTAACTGATTTCATTTCTTTTTGCTTTTGATTATATTTTTATCACTTTTGTTATTAAATATCCCACCTTATGATAGTAGAAGATCTGCCAAGATAGTTGTGTTAGTGATGGTGGGTAGAACAATATGTTTTGAAAAAAATTGTTCTTGTTACATAAAAATTTAATAGATTTTTTTCTATTTTATCATACATTTTCCTAAAACTGGAAATTGGTTTTGATATATAACCCCCCCCACATTTGACTTGGAAATGGCTAAAAAAGTGGTCGATAGCATTTGGAACAATGCACATTATGGAATATTTTGGTATTCCCTTACTCCCAACAAATGAAAAAAGATAAATTGAATTTTCCTTTTCTGTCATATTTAATGAAATATGTTTCAAAGAAAGGTTGTTGCCCAAATATACATTAATTATATATCCTAATTTTTTAAAATAATATAACGTTCATTAATAATTTTTTTCACAAAAAAAAACATTGGGAAATCAATTGATACAAACTGCCTGACGATAGCGAAAGTTTGAAACCAAGGTAGTGGAAATGACTGATCTCCTAATATATATAATATATATACATACATATATATATATATATATACATATATATATACATATATATATATATATATATATATATATATATATATATATATCATTCAATCTAGGTGAACCGTACCCACGACAAAATCATTATATATATATATATATATATATATATATATATATATATATATATATATATATATTAATGTTTTGTCGTGGTAGAAAATTCCTAGATTATTATCTTTTTGTATAAAATGGTTTAGTATTGTAAGTATAATTACAGATTCTTTTTTCATTGGTGAGTATGTGTTTGGTCACATGGCTTGAATTGTATGCATCTTTGTGTAAAATGGTTAATGTTGTCATTATTGTCATAGATGACTAGCATACTACCAGTCAAAAATGACAGAATGATTTACTTATCAGTTGGTAGTTCTGCTAAGGATCAGAGAATTTGTGCCCTTTTACTTAGAATCAAAATGTCACTTGTGTTTTTTGTGAACAGTGTTATATTATTTCCATTATTTATATTCTGACTATTGTCCTCATCTTTGTTGTTGTTATCAATATTTCAGCTGTTGTACCCTCAAGTGTATATTGATCTGGGAATTCTGAACTGAATAATTTATTTAATCTATGTGAGTAGACTGGTCTTTTTCTTATTATTAGTACAGCTAAGTTATTGCTTCCACTAAGTCCAAGTATTCACTACCCAGCCCAGGAATTGAACTCATAATTACTATGTCACCAAATTTTTGAACCAATGTTTTAATCCACATTGGCTGAAACTTTGTGGCAACAACACAGATGAGGACAATTAGTCTGAATATAAATAGTTGAAATAATGGTAACTTCTCATACCAGAAATTCAGACAGAAATATATATATATATATATATATATATATATTTCTTGATGTAAGCAATCATTTCTCTCCATAGACATCTTTGCACCCTTACAGCAACCTCATTCGGTAACACTATACTTTGAATGGGTCTTGGGATCTGTGTTGGTATAAAACTATAAAAAAATATAAGAAATGGCATTATGCCATGAGAAATTACTGGAGTTGGATTCCATTGTCTTTGCAACCATTTTGAATCCAGAGTTGACGTTCTACTAGACTGGCTGCCACTTAAGGCTAAAGTGTCTAGCCTGCCCTGCTGGACGAAGATGGATTCATGCCTTTCTCAAGGACATTAATGGGAAGTGGACAATCCAAGCCACAATCCATTACTCCACCATGTCTCATATATATATATATATAATATTAGTGGAAAATATACATACATATGCAAAATATATATAAAAATACCCATACATGTATATTTTCAGAAAAATATTTTTTCCAAGAGGAAGAATCCAGGTAGAACTCAATGTCTAGGACAGAGTAAGGATATAATAAAAAGGCTTAAACACTAATATTCCATGGTCATAATTTATTTTGAATTTGTAGGTCTGATGATTTTGGATCGTATTTACAATTCCAATGGAATAAATTATGACCATGGAATATTAGTGTTTAAGCCTTTTTATTATATATATTTTAAGCAATTCACTCCAAGCAAGGCAGGAGTGCTACTAGCACGCAAGGGGCTACAGAGGATTGAACACAAGAGTAAAGAGGCATGTTTGAGGAAAGGATACAGACAAGGATGTGGGGAACAAGATCAAGGTATCAGAAGATTTTGATTGACATTACACTTGAATATTTGAAGATTACAGCTATCAGGGAAGCAAGCAAGAGGAAGGGAGTTCCACAGACCTGAAGTGTGAGAGAAGAAGCTTGTTTGACTAGTAGAGACGGTTACGTTTAACCGTTTCAACAGTGAAAGGGTGGGACCAAGATGCCAAACTAGTAGCTCACTTAAATTCATGCAGTCTGGAAACTAGCGAAAGTACCTTGTCGGAACAGATGCCATGAAAATACTTGTAGAAGAGACAGAGGGAAGCCACTGCACATCCGTAAGAAAGCAACTGTAGATGAGATTCCAGATCAGGACCTATCACATTGCATATTTGTCTCTGGATTTTTTTGAGGACCTCGACATGTACAGAAGGAGCACCAGACCATATATGACAGCGATATTCCATGCAAGGACGGATGGTTGACTTATAGATTTGAAATATGGATTCAGATGAGGAAAACTTTCTGGCATGACACAGAGAACCAACTTTTTTTGCAGCAGATGAAGCTATTGATATATATATATTAAATTTGATTAACCAATGAAAATCAAACAACACAAAAAATAAAAAGTTTTTCCTTTTTTCTCCAGATCTTTAATAAAAGTGAAATATGTTAGATTGATAAACACTTCCTATTTGTTCATCATCTTATTATCCTGTTGGATCATGATCCATATTTGATTTGTATTTGATCCCAGTTCACACACACACACACACACACCCATATATATATATATATATATATATATATATATATATATATAGGGATCAAATGACAAATGCACTAGTCATGCACGGAAATAAATTCAACCCCAATTTTGATCTAAAAAAAAATGCCACACTCATCAAAAGAGAAAGTATTTTACTCAGAAGGAAAATTCTCAAGAGTGCCACCATAGAATATTATCTAAATATTAATCTATGCCTTGTTTTTTTCCCAATCTCACCTTTCCTGAAAGAGTTACTTCTTTCCCAAGCCAATATTCACAACCACAAATATGTCTAAAATCAAAAGAAAATGGTTAAATCCATCACCTCATACCTTTGAAGATGCACATATGCCCATCTCAAACCATAGCAATCTAATCAATATTCATTTTAAAAAAAAAAATTCTTGAATATTACTCACTCAACTTACTTTTTGCCAGACTTTGAATCCTCCATATTTTGACTGACCTTTCAACAACCTGATGGACATTCATGAATGTTCTCAAATTCAAAAGCCTTGATAAAGTAATGACATCCTCATGTTTGTACATAAACACATGCAGCAAAATAACTCTTACACTGCCTTGATAAAGTCTCTCAGAGGACGAAATGTGTTGACTAAGAATAGTTTCTCCTCTTGTCTCTCTTTATTCATATATATATATATATATATATATATTGCAAAATACATCTTTTTGAACAGGAGGGAGTTATCAGTGATGTGATATTCCTGGGTTCCTCAAAATATTTAGGTCTCTCAACATTGGGACACTTGGAGGAGAGAATACAATCAGGACTGATCAGACCCTGATTCTCTCCCAGCAACAGGCTTTTATAAACATCACCTCCATTTTGATGTTTGTATATTTTGGCCATTAGGTGGTACTGTATTTCTATGTTTTGGTCAAGTTACTCCCAACCAATAGTGTTTGAGTTCTGCTCGACCGTTATGTTTATATGGGATTTCTATGCTCTAGCCCAAGTTTGGCGCCAATTTCATTACCAGGAAAACAATGCATGGGCTAGGGTAAATTTGCTTTTTTTCTTCTCAGTTTGAGATATATATAACATAACATATACTAATTTTATGACAATCTTTCATAAATTCCTTGTTACTGTTAAGAGCTCATCCTAGAGTCAGATACAGCTTGCCTTAAAAGGCCAGCAACTGTTAGGTAGTCTTTGCTACTGGATCTATTAAATACAAAACATTTATTATTGACGGTAAGCATTTGTGACAAGATTTACTGATTGCTTGCATAAAGAAGTATGTATGTGTCACTGTGATGAAGTTAGCTAAGTCTGGCACAAGGCCAAATGAAAGGAGCCTTTCAAGCAATAAAGTTTTGCTTGTCAAGAAAATTGATAATTAAATTCCTGGATTTTATTATGTTTTCAATGCTGTGGATTATGTAATAATCTCAGCCATAAGCTCATATGATATCTGTCTATTAATCTAACTATCTGATTCTGTTCATATCTACCTGTCTATCTGATTCTGTTCATATCTACCTGTCTATCTGATTCTGTTCATATCTACCTGTCTATCTGATTCTGCTCATATCTACCTGTCTATCCCAGTCTGTTCATATCTACCTGTCTATCCCAGTCTGTTCACATCTACCTGTCTATCCCAGTCTGTTCACATCTACCTGTCTATCCCAGTCTGTTCATGTTATCCCAGTCTGTTCATCTACCTGTCTATCCCAGTCTGTTCCCAGTCTGTTCACATCTACCTGTCTATCCCAGTCTGTTCATATCTACCTGTCTATCCCAGTCTGTTCACATCTACCTGTCTATCCCAGTCTGTTCATATCTACCTGTCTATCCCAGTCTGTTCACATCTACCTGTCTATCCCAGTCTGTTCACATCTACCTGTCTATCCCAGTCTGTTCATATCTACCTGTCTATCCCAGTCTGTTCACATCTACCTGTCTATCCCAGTCTGTTCACATCTACCTGTCTATCCCAGTCTGTTCATATTATATTCATATTGTATATATATCTAAAGAATTAATAGAGTTTATTTTATAATCCGATATATTTTTATTATTTCAAACATTGTTTTTAGTGGATACCTGTATTTGAGCAAATGCTTCATTTTGTTTTAAATAATGTTTATTTTCATCTACCAGCCTGTGCGCTCAAGAAAACTTTATAAAGCAAATGTGCTCTCCAGCAGGATTCAAACCTGTGTCTCCCTTTGCAGGAGAAACCACTGTTCTATCTGGTGTACTTTGACCACTCGGCTAAGGAAAGCTTTACATTCAAGCAAGGTTCTGTTTGCCTTAAACACATTCACTTGTTCATATCCTCTCAAAATCCATATCTGACTAATATTACCATTATCATTATCCTCAAGGAATGTTATTGTGCTCTCTGTATCTGTCGTATTTTGTGTGGAAATAAATAGAAGGCATTATAATTGGAGCGGAAGTGCTTTCCCTCATGTGGTCACTGTGGAAAAATAATGTTTTGTAGGTGAAAACTTACTCTCTTCGTTACTGTTATTGTGCTCTGTGTATCTATTTTAGCTTCATTTTGGGCAGGCATATCCCTTGTGTATTATCATTAGTACACTCTCTTGCTCTCTTAGACTCAACGTTGTTTTCTTTTTTCTTTTTTTTAATTTCTAATGCTTTCTCTTTGATTCAGACATTTTTTACACTTAACCTTTCTTTCCTGCAGAACAATTTTCCTTAAGTTCTTTCTCTCTCACCCCACATTTATTTTGACATTTTTTTTTTCATTTCCCTCTTACAACATCAAACGTCGACATCTTACTCTAAAAATCATGAAAAAATTCCAACTCAACTCTCAGCTGACTTGCACTTACCCGCAAAACCAAAACCAAAACAAACTCCCAAAATTAAGTTCCTTCAAGCATTTCATCTTTTAACCAAAACAGACAATTCCATTTTTTTTTCATAACTCCCTCTATATATTTACCTAAGACAGCATACACTCTCATATAGCCACTGCCATAAAACATGGGTGTATGTATAATATTAGAATAAATTACTCTGTTAAAGGTCTCACCTATTCTTACCACATGAGAAAGAATAAAAACTTGTTACAAAAATGTGAGGCTGCAGTTCTTGCTAGTATCAGTACAGATTCATTGTACTGAAGACAGTCTTTGCATCAAACTGAAAACTGACCTTAACACATGGTCTAGTCAAGTAAAATATTGGTGAAAATATATCTGATTCCCTGGCAGTCATTAGGTTGATAAATTTAAAGATGTGTCATTTAATGCTGAATATATATATATATATATATATATATCAAGATAAAAAAAGTTTAATAAATAGACCTGGTTTGCATGAGAGTCAAAAAACAGTAGATATAGATTTGGTTTACACTAGAGTAAAGAAAGTAGACACAAGTTCAGTTTGTGCTAGAGTCAAAAAAGTAGACATAGGTCTGTTTTACAATAGTCAGAAAAGTAAACATAGGTTAAGTTTACATTGGAATCAAAAGGTAAACCTGTTTTATTTGCACTAGAATCAATAAGCTTAACATCAGTTTTGGTTTACACTAGAAACAAAAAGGTAGACATAGATCAAGTTTACACTAGAATCAAAAAGGTAGACATGATCACAAAAGTGTGAAACCCAGGGTCACAAACTCACATCCATACAACTGAATATGTTAGCTTTATCACTGATATTAAGCACTTTCCAATAAGTACCACACATATATATAATATATATATATAAATTATACACACACACACAAGTGCACTTTAGAAAATTTATAACTTTAAACTGCACACGAACTTTATGAACACCCTTTGTGTGTGTGTGTGTGTGTGTGTGTATATATATATATATATATATATATATATATACACACGCACACACACGTGTGTGTATATATATATATATGTATAAATATACACACACACATATATAGTGATTTTCCAAGCGTAGCTCAGATGTGGCACAAGGCCGAAAGTATGGGGCACCCAGTGAGAATCGAAGTTCCTACTCAGTCGTAATTGTTCTAGCAAAACAAACTTGCTAACCATTACACCACCTTGAGGTGCCCCCCACACACATATATATGTGTGTGCGTGTGTATGATAATAAACTGATGTATCTGTTCCATTGCTCATAGTCTACTTTGTGTATTAATATACTTATATATTTACTTATTTGGCAATGGAGATGCTGTTTAGTAAACACACTGACAAACAACACCACCCCCCCTTCTTGAAAGAAATAAACAAAATGACCAAATATCATGGATGATTCACATCTTTTTTTCTTTTTCATCATTTTTGTTACATTGGAGACATCTTTATTGATGAAAGGATGATTCATTAAATGTATATACAATATGTGTGTACACACACACACACACACATATATATATATATATATATATGAAAGTATAAAAATAATCCTCTCTAAAATTTTTTGATAAAATGTATGAAGAAGGTATTAATTAAAAAAAATGGTAGCAACTTTTCAGTTATTTGTACAAATATTCAGAATAATGTAAATAATAAAAAATGTTTGTATTAGCATACCTTTCTTTCCAGAGAGCTATTCATTTTTGAAATAGAAATATGATTTATGAAATATTTTTACTTATTTATTTTGTATAATTGCATTTATATATCCATTGCTTCTATCTTTTATAAATCCTATATTTATCTCTCCTTATATATATATATATATATATATATGATTTTCAAATAATAGGTAAGAACATTCAGATTTATAATCCAGAGTTTTTTAGCAATTATTTTTATTTTTAAAAAACAGTGCTCGATACAAAGTAGAGCATAATGTTATAATTATTTTTTTTAAATATATCTCCATTGCAACATAGAAATTTCTGTTTCAAAGCCGAGACATAAATCTTAAAATTTAACTCTAAAATTTAAACTTAAAATTCAGAGCTCAGTTCCATTCTCAAGCAATGCTAAGAATAACTTACAAAACAATTGGATTTACTCTATTTTTAAGTTAAGTTGGTGGTGTTAAGAGAATTCCCATTATTTTTTATTAAGGGGGGTTTTCTTCATTCATATAAAAACCAACACCCACTTAATAAAAAAAAGTGAGATCAGGATTTGAATACATACCCACATTGACCCAGGAAACTTTCATTACACCCTATGTGCTTTAAAACTGTCTCAGCCATGGAGTGTGTCAACAAACAAATTTAAATTGTGCCTTATATATGCAAATCTTTTTCAGATTATCGAAATATTCATATCTGATCAGTTTAATATCCTAATGTAAACAAAGCAATTTCTAAAAAGGAGATGGATTTTTTATTTATTAATCTGACAGATTTTATTAGTCAAACGTTATTTTTACTGCTTATGTATATTTGATTAGATACATTTATTAAACAGACACACACAAACACGTACATATATATATCATAAAATGGTTGCTCATCTCTATTCAGAGTTTTGTAGATTTTACCCTCATCAGGAGACAAAATCATAGTTTTTTATAATTTCATCCCAAGCAAGTCAATAACGCCACCATGATGCAAGTGGTTATTGAGTTAGAGAATATGTGAAAAAAAAGAAACAAAAAAAAATGCTATTATGAAGAGAGAGCATTAAAAGAACAAGGAGAGAGAGAAAATGTCGATTGACATTGCATTTAAATTTTTGAAGATCAAATTTAACTGGGAAACAAGAAGCCAGAAGAGAAGTATGAAAGAAGAAACTGTTAATATAGAACTTATGACTACATCTAGCCATTTCAACTGCACATTATAAGACTTTGCTGCCAAATTAGTACAGTGTTTCATATAGTGTTGAAATGACTATATTTCTATAGTTCTATTCTAAAATGTTCTTCTCTCACACTTCTGGCTTGTGAAACTTTCTTCTGGCTTCTTGCTTTACAGTCAACTTTGATCTTCAGAAATTTAAATGCAATGTCAATCGTTATCATGTCCTCGTGGTTACTCCTTTTTTTTTGTTATTGTTTCATTGTTCTCTTTCCTTAATACTGTTTTCTTTTCATATATTCTCTCAAAGTCAGTAACCTTTGTGTCTTTATTGCCTTACTTTGGGTGAAATGATTTAAAAAAAAAACCTAGGAAAGTTTGGCAAAGGGACAAGTATTACTGAGATCTACCATGAATAGGAAGTTGGGGAGAGTCATGATCACCCATGTCCTGAAGGAACACTTCATATAAAAGTGTTTTGGACTCTGTTTTTCTCTGGCAAGCCTTAGTCTGCAAAAACCATACCTGACTATTGTCAACAAAGCTTGTAAGTGTGAGATCTATCTTTTCTCTTGGTACCCCACCCCAAAACACCCAACCGCCCAGTTGCGGCATCCTCACACATCATAAGCATTTTAAAAGTCTATGTTGTATTACCACAATATCAGTTGATAGTCTGAGCTGAGTCACTGGGCTCTAGCTGAGTGTTAACACTCCTCCCCATCTTCCACTGCCATGCAATAACAATCAAGGCGAATCAATCTTTGTCAGGCTATTTGACATATCACTTTCATCTTCCTAATACTTAGAGATTTGTCCTTCCTTTTATTTTGGAAGGGATGTATATTGGAGAAAAGGTTATCAGGTTGGAAGTGGGTGGCAGGAGTTTGGGGGTGAGTGGCACAAACACAGGCAGACAGGCTGAAAGACAGACTGAGAGTGGTAGTTGGACAGAGTAATAAAAAGGCAAGACACCAAATAACTCCACCCCACCCCCATCAGGACACTACCTATGTTATCCACCTCAGGCCCATGAAACAATTCCTTCCCTTACCATCTCAGCATTTTTAGGCCCCTCCCTTGCAGACAGTTCCAAGTCGACTAAAGTAAATAAAAGCCCCATTTTTAATCTTGAATTTTTCTAAACAGTAAATTAAAAAAAATGTCCCTTAAGAACCTCTTGAGCAACTTCAGGGAATATTCAATCTGTAAAAATAAAAAGTTATTCTGTTTGTTATAAAATGTGATCCCCACTGAGGATTGAACACAGTTATGTGCTACACGTGATACACGCTTAGGTGATCATGTATCTTTTGATACATGACTGATGAGGCAGATTTTTTTTCTGCAATATGTTGCCATTTTTTTCTGTGTTAGACCAGTTGCAACCCAAGGCTATAGAACCTGGTCTGGTCTGCTATTTATCCATAGCTGGGAGGAGAAGAGGATTCATACCTTTCCCAAGAGTATTAGCACGTAAGTGTTCTAAGTAGTAATGACGAGTTCATCAACCATTATTCTATGTCAAAGTGCCCTACTGGTTTCATAATTATGTTCCAGATGAAAACATTTATGTAGATGGAGATTTTTTTCATGTTCCTTTCTTTTATATATATATATATATATATAGGCACACAAAAAGTCTTTCATACAAGTTTTATTAAACAATACTCATAAGATCTGTCTGTCCAAATTTTTATTTAGTTTTCTTCTGGGAAGTCTTTAACAGAAGACTAAAAATGTGACCCTGAAATCCAAAGGTGTATTGGGATAGTGAAAGATTCCTTACTAGAAACAAAGAAAAGACTACCAAACTGTTAGGTAATATCAGTTCTCCTCTATGGCAGTGAATACTAAACAATCAACTGACATATCAAGAAGATACTTGGAGCAACAGAAAAGTGCTTCTACACAAAGGATGCTGAGAATACCATGGATCAAACATGTGAGCAGCAGCAAAGTTTCAGAGAAATGGAAAAAGGAGACATACTTAGCATCAGTAAGAGAGAATTGGAATTTCTAAGGCATGTGTAATGAGGAAAGAGGACTTGGAAAATTTAATACACACAGAATAGATTGAAGACATGAAATCTCTCTTGCCTTCAATCCATCCTGAGATAAACAACACATAACCTGCCGAACAATCTTGGATGGTTGAACAGAGTTTAGGAAAGATAACATAAAGACAAAATTTATTAAGTGCTACAAAAGACAGGAAATTGTGGAGAGGCATAATTGCCAAAGTCCTGAAGGGACTCAGCACATAGAAGATGAAGTTGTTTTAAGTTAACTTTGACATAAAACAACTTAGTTGGAAGTTAGAAAAACTAATTAAAAGTTGTACTGACAGACCTTGTCAGTAATGTTTAATAAAACTTGTATATACAAAATCCACCAAAAAAATGTATACACACTTCAGGAAAGGAAAAACTTGTATAGGTATTGTAATACTAAGTTTATTCGGACATCACAAGTTAAATACAAGTTATCTTTGGTGGCCTTTAGCTTCCAGGCATTTATTAGTATGGCAAAGTACTGTTTGGGTAATGTTGGACAATGTATCCAGTGGGATTGCTGCACACGTATTTCTAATTTCTTGTCTAATGGTCACCAATCTAGTCACTTTACTGTGATACACAACATCCTTTAGGGTCCCCCATAGGTAAAAGTCTAAAAACAACAAAAGACAAGTTTTTCTTTTCCTGAAGTGAGCATATCATTTTTGGCAGACTCTGTGTGTGTATATATATATATATGTTTGGTGGTACAAAATTTTATCACTGCCATGAATAGACAAAAATTAGTTTTATTATTACCACTCATGATAATAAAAAGTAAAAATGATCATTTTTCATTTTTACTTTTTATTATCATGAGTGGCAATAACAAAACTAATTTTTGTCTGTTCATGGCAGTGATATATAGGATAATTGTGTATTTGACCAGCAATCCCTCTTTTATACAATTTTCATTAAAGACAACTGACATGTTCTGCAATTAAACTTTATATTTCATTTTTCTTATATTTGTACAAGTGTTTTCTTTTCTGGACACAAAGTGTGTAAAAACTGTCAAAAAGTTCTCTATATCTGAGAGCTTTCAGCTATTCTTTTAGCCATTATCAAGGACGATTTTAATTTTTAACTGAATGTGTGGCTTTTTATGTATGTATGTATCTAAAGTCTTTTATTTTCCAAACATGGTCAGCACATTGTGGCTGTGTTCATAGTTAATGTTATTGTGTGTTGGCTCTTCCTTTTTTTTATCATTATTGCTTCCATTATTGTTAATCTTTTTTAAAATTTTTTTACATGTGGATGAGGCAATTGTACTTGTATTTTCTACTAGTATATTGCTGATGGAGTTTGGTAGGTTTTCCATGTGTGTTTAGATGAGTCTTAATTAAACTATGGTCAGATAGGTGTAATGTGAGTCATTTAAAGAGGCATGTAGTAGTATAACCGATATAATTATTGATGGGTTTTGGTTTGATCAGGAACACAGTAGTATATGAACTCATAAATAATATTGGTTCTCTGTAATTTAGATTTTGCAAGTATGTTCTTATTTTTGATAAGGTTAGCTGTTTAAAATTTTTTGTAATAGATAATTAATTTAATTTTCTTATTCAGGTGGACTGTAGTTGTGTATTTATTTATGATATTTCTAAGAGAAAATTTGTCTTGTTTATAGTTAACATGTATTTACCTTTTATATAAGATGTGAGTGTTATTGTTTTTATCTGTATGTCCATTATCGTTATTAGTTACTTGAGAAAGAAATTGTCTGATCTGGTGGTCAATGAGGTAGCTAGGATAACCATTGTTAACTAGCATCTGTTTCACATTATTGAGTTCTTTTAAAGAAAAGGAGACAAGAGGATAAATTTTCATGTACTCTCTTGAGGAAATTTTTTATAAATTTTTTATAACTGCTATTTTATATCTAAGTGAACATTCAGTCTTAAAATTCATGGAACTAAGGAGTGTAGTTGATCTGAACACTCTCCATGAAAATAGCGATGGAGTAGCAAGAGGCTTGCAACATCAAGTCTGTGAGAAAGGGGTGGAAAATAATTTGTCACTCACAAGGATGCAGTGATGACTTAATAGAGTCAAAAGTGAAGACTGGGCAGGTTCTGCTCATATATGGCAGCAATGCTCCATTCTCAATCTGAGCTGGCCCTTGTAAAGGTAGAAGATAATAGGAGTCAGATACTTGCTAGCATGGTATGGGGAACCAACCATTTTTCCAACATCTTTAGTGAGTTCCACTTGAAGTCTGGGTTTAAGCCTTAAGAGGCATTCAAGACATAGGTCTTTCCCGAGAGAAGATCCATTCATCATGATTGGTGAATGTTCTGGGTTTGATCAGTGATGGCGGAGAGTCACTAGTTTGGTTTTAATGCTCGTATTAGTTGTTATGTTCATGACACCTGATGAAGGCTTAAGGTAACAGAGGCCCAAACATTATTTGTATAAAAACCATTATGAACATTCAGGTCCCATGAGCAGACAAAAATAATATTGATTTTTTATTGCTTTCTTTAATGGCTTACTATTTTTTAATGGTTTAATATTTTTAATGGCTTAATATTTTTTAATGGCTTAATATTTGCAAAGGGGATTTTCCCCTTATAATGACATCTCTTGATTAATTGATAATATCATAAATCACTCTTTCTTCTGCTCCTCTGTCTGTTAAATGACAGCTTCAAATAGAAGAGGAGAGGACAGACAAAATGCCCAGGACCTTTGCCTAACAACATTGCTATGAATCAGGGAATATTTCCTTAACCAATCCAGGGTGAGAGACAAGGTCAGCCCAAAAGAGGCTGAGGGCAGAGTCACTAAGGGTCAAGAGATGTTCACAACTTATGAATCATTGATTGTCATGCCATATTGGAGGAGGACCATTTCTCCCTCACATTTTGGAGAATTTCCCAGACAAAGATTATTACCCACCACCCATGGAAGATTGATGTTTTGTTTGCAGTGGTTTATAGGTTGGTAATTGCTATTTGTAACATGCAAACAATAAAGAAATCTCTTTATTTTCTTTTTTGGTTACTCTCTCCCTTTTATTTTTGTGTGTGTGGAGGGGTGTATTTTTTATTTTATTCTTTTGCTCTTTCCTTACATGTATCTACAGTTCTTCTTTAAATGTCTCATTCAGTTTCAATCAAATATTTGTCATAGTATTACCAATTTTTGCATTAGGTGAAGCATTGACAGACATTTTAATGAATTTTTGACTAGTATTTACTTTCATCTTCATTTTCTATTAGATAAAGGATTGTCAACCATTATTAGTAATTTCTAACTAGCATTATTAATTTTCTTAACAAAATGTATTGCTGGTAGTTTTTTTGTTTTTTTTAATTTATTGCTGGTAATTTTTTAATATGAGAATAAATTGCTGGTATTGTTATGGTTTGCATATCTCTCTGTGTAGTAATAGTCAAAGTACAGTTCTCCATGTCCTGAATAGCAACTGAGTTTGCTAGGCATAGCCCCTTATGTTCACCAGTTGTTCTCTATTTATACTTGTCTATCTAATTTGCATACAATACTACCTGTATTTTCACTATAAAAATGTATTTTTATACTTTCATAGTGTTTGACTCCAGTTTGGGGGTTAACTATTTGCCCATAACTGGGACCCTAACAGGGGCTACCACCCCAGGTCAGGGTGGACCTGAGACCAACAGCAATTAAGAGCTGCTTTCACGCTCCTCAAAACCTCCAATTTCCTGATCAAGTGGCCTTGCTGCCTGATGTAGTTTATCCTCATACCCAGCATGACAATGTTTAAGTAATAATAATAATAATATATATAATGATGGACTCTCCTATCATTTTTGACGTATGAGTGTCTTTCAGTTCCGTTTTTATGTTTGTTTTGTATGAGACGTCAATCCTGCATGGGATTTGCAAACAAGTCCACATGATGGACGTGCTAAAGGGTTAACCGTCATATGGGCTGATACATTAGACCAAGATTTAGTGTTGGTTCTTAATTCTCTCAGATGGTTGAAACAATTCTTTTCAAAGTTAGTTATATCTTGGTGGCAGGTGTTTCTCAAGTTTGCTCGGTTTTCCACAGCAAGTTTGAACTCCTCTATAGAGATGTTTGCAGCATCTAAATTATATTTTTGTCCTTGAAGCGTAACCAAGGACAGACTATATTATGTTTCCCATGAAAAAGTTGGCTATACTTGAGGATTTTCAGCATCCATTCATCACTCATATATACACTGTATATTTCTGTGTATAAGGTGACTGTTAAATCTTAAAAATTACCCCCCAAAATAGGGGGTCATCTAATACAAAAATCTAACCTTACAAAACTTTAAATCTTGTGGTGCATTGGCACTGGTAAGTAAGTTAGTATGCTTGCACCATGGATCATAGTAGGCTAACTATTACCTCAGTATGATAACATTACAGAGGTAAATATCTATTTAAAACAATTCCCATTATAATGCAGTACTACAGTTATAAATGTAATAATGCTAATTCTTGACTTAATTAAAATGCAATTTTCATGAGATCAATTTCACATTAATATGCAATATTCAATAGACGATTACACAACAATGTGCAAAAGTTCTTCTGAACAACATGCATAACAAGTAATGTAAACAAATCATTTATTCTTGATTTTCTCACATTTTGTTTCTCTCTCTACTCCCTCCTCTTTATCTCTTTGTCTCATTCTTTCTGTCTTTCTTACACTCGATTTTACCTCTAATCCTCTCTATTCCTCCCTATATTTCCTTTTCTCTTTCTCTCTTAGTTACTATTTTTTCTCATCTCTCTCTCTCTCTCTCTCTTACTAGTTTTTCTGTACATTCTCTTTCCCTCTTTATCAATCTTTCATTTTTCTCTCTATTCCTCTATCTCTCCCTAACTCTCCTCCTTTTTTCCTTCTTTATTTCTCCCTTTGATGTTCTCACAATCTATATTTTTCTTTCTTTTTCTTTTCATGGTTTTCAGTACTTGTTTTTTATCTTCCTTTTCTCTATGTCCTCTTTTAAAGAGCTATGACTGCATTCACACCAATCATTATTTCTCATTGTGGTGTTAAATAACAATATTAAGCAAAACATACAATCTATATTTCTTATTAAAATTCATTATCATTTAGTATAACATACAAACTTTATTTCTCAATAACATACATTATACAGTATTTTGGGGGTTTTTTATGATAAACAACGAAACATTTAAGATGCCATAATATCTTTCTTTCTCATTACAGAATATGCAACTTTAGTTTTCATTTGTACAAGTCATAAAAGTGAAATCGTTATTGTTCGTTTCATAAAAAAAAAGGAGTTAGGATCATAGAGCCAATACAAAAAATACTTAGCTGCATAGTATATGCTTCAGCAGGGCTATGTACAAGATACATGTTGATACTTTATATTATTTTATTCCTTTTAATTTGATAATGATAAAGATAAGCAAAACAACATTTGTAATTACATCAGCTTTATTTTATACTTGTAGGAATCATTATGATATGCCTAACTGCTACTGGCAGTGTAGGCAAGCCTACTGTATGTCGGCTGGCCTATGTTTTTGGTCATCTTTTACTACGGATATCAGATAAAATGATGAAAACTCACTTAGATTTTTGGTCTTGTATTATCTATAGGTTGCCGTATATGTGGAAAATATATATATATATATATATATATATATATATATTAAGACATTTTTTATGTTTATACGTTCTTTTTTATAGATACAAATATTTAAGTAAATGCTCTGTTTATAATAAACAGTATTAACAGCATTTACCATCCTGAATGTCTGAGAAATTTTCATAGAAAATATGCGTCCTCCGACAGGAATCAAAACTGTGTCCTATACAGAACTGTTATATAGCCTGATGTGCTTTTACCAATTTAGCCACAGAGGAGTGTTTTGGTTAGCACGGTTGATTTTACTGTTTTTAAACCACAAGTTCTTCATGATTTTCTCTCATACATTCATATCTGCTCAATGCGTATTCAAATGTAAGCAAATAGTATCACACATTTCATAATGTATGACATATATATATATATATATATATATATATTTAGGATGTTACTAACTATTGTCATTGTTTTTTTTCTTTAGGCTGTTTCTAGTTATAACAAAGACAATGATGTTTTGTTAATGGAGCAAATCAGTTCATGTTGTGTTCGTTACTCAGTCAGAATTGCCAGCAATTTTATCATTGCTGTCAAGAAGGCAAAGATTTTAGGATTGCAGGCTGGTATAGAACAGGTTCTGTCTCCCAGTGGAATTAATGTAACATTTGTAT
>CAHIKZ030000120.1:425000-460000 GCA_903632075.3 Acanthosepion pharaonis | reverse complement strand
AAATGACAGAAACTGTGACACTGAAATCTGAATGTGCATTGCAATAGCAAAAGATGCATTATAAAAGCTAAGCAAAGTATTAAGAAATTGGAAAATTTGGTAAGAAACAAAGAAAAGAGTCCTGAAAAAAGAATACTATGTAATAGTATATCAATGTCCAATATTGGTATGTAAATCTTGCACATTTACAAATCTACCATTTGTTAATGCATTGAATACTGTTGCCATATTTGGTCTGGTGATCCTCCTGTACATCTCAAGGTTCTTGACAAAATCCAAAGAAGGATCTGCAATGGAATCAATCCTGATGTGGCATGTTGAATTCAGTTATTTTCTTGTCAATGTAACATGGCTTCCCTCTGTCTTTTCTACTAATATTTTCATGACAACTGCTCTGAGAAGTTTTTGTTCCCTGGTGCCCCGACTACATGAATTTAACTGCACTACTAGATTGGCATCTAGGGCCTACCCATTTATTGTTGAAATGGTTAAATATAACTGCCACTTCTATTCCAACAGTTTTTTTTCATGCACTTCCTGCCTGTGGAATTCTTTTCTGTTTTCTTACTACAATCTTCAAAAATTTAAATGAAACATCAATTGCCATCTTCTATTTTGAATCCTGTTCATATTTTATTCTTTACTTAGTCCCCACTTTACCCAATTTTTTCTCTCACTTTTACTCTCTGTAACCTCCTACATACTAGTGATATTTCCCTCTTGCTTGGGGTGAAATAATTTAAAAAAAGAAAACTCTTTGAGAAATATCTAAATTGGTATCTGTATATAATGGCTTTCTCAGATTAGTGATTAAAAATTGGTTAAAAGGACCAATTGGAGAAGAGCTGTTCACGAACGAACAGCATCCTTCTAAAATACCAGAAGAGACCAAGAAAAGACCAAGAGAGACAATAGAAAAGCCAGAGCTCCCCATTCCCTGAACCCACCTATATGGTGGCTGTGGATGTCTCTTCAGATCCAGCATAGGACTCATTTCACACAGAAGGAAATGTCGATCACCCAAATACGCAGCAACAAGTTCTGCCAACAACAATGAATGGTTAAAAATGGCATCATGATAAACCTGTAAGTCTCAACGAAGATCATCCTTCTTCAGACTTTGTGGACTGGTGGTACAGAATCACAAACAAAGAACTGTATCATGTAAGAGAGACCACATCACTTAGAGACTTTCAACAGCAGCAACAACTAAAATGGATAGCACATGTAACTTGAAGAGAAAATAATGACATAATCAATCTGTTGACATTCCACACTACTTTATACAAAAGGTTAGGAAGGAAGCACCCATCAGTACTAGAACAAGTTTCAATAGGTACCAGTCTTTAGAAACCTATTTTTCTGATAAATTGTTTTTAGGGGAAAATTTAATAAACCTCAACCAAAAGTAGTACATTCTCTTTGGTCAATGAATGCCAAATGTTTCCTTGTAGGGGCAGATTCAGGATTGCATAGAGGGTATACACCCCACCAAAAAATTTCTAAGAAAAATTTTTTGTTGTAAAGTAGATAAGTTAAACTATAATGAGTGAAGACAGATTTAATTTGCTTATTCTTTTGTTCACAAATACATTCAGTTAGACCATAAAATCATGAACCTCTATCCAAATAAGAATCCACGAAAATTGACTTTAGTAAATCCTCTTTCATGAACGCTAGATAATCACACTTTAAATCTAAAAGTTTGAATTTATAATTTTACATATCAAATAAATAAAAGAAAATGCAAATATGAAATATATATATATATATATATATATATATATATATATATATATATATATATTCTAATTCTTTCTAGTTGAACAAATAGTAAAAATGTTTTGAATTTACAGAAAATTTAACCCCCTGAAGATGGTTTCATATGAGTACTTTGGAAAATAAAAATTATTTAAAAGAAAATTTTGGTATTTTTCTTAATCAATTTTCCACAGCGACCAAGAAATTGATTTATGGACACGAAAAGATTAAAACAAAAATAAACATAGTATATCTCAATTATTTACCCAAAGCTGTTTGAATGAAAATATGTCTAAATACACAAAATATATAAGCATGGGGTTAGAATGTTTGCTTTCTAACCATTCAAATTTCACCATGGAAGAAGACTTCCTGATGTTATCTGGAGGGTGCGATCCCAGCATGAAGTACCTTTGGAAAGTGCCTGAAAACCATACCACGAGTTGATCCAAACCTTGTAAGTGAAATTGGGTAGACTGATGGTTTGAGTGTGCTGTCCTTGATCAACCTGTTGATCACGCTAGATAACACGCTCTTTCCAAGAAACTGTAACTAAAGTTCTATTGCAGATGCTTGGCTGAGCAAGTGTCAGCAACAGGGATTTGCTATATCCCCTTGTAGACAGGTATCCTCAAATATGAGTAGCCAGCTATATATATATATATATATATATATATAATTACACATATATCGATGTTTACAGTATGACTTGGTTTCATGGCTTTCTCATTCATCAGGTACACAAAGTTACAAATTGTTCAATACAATTGTTTTTCTTTATATATATATATATATATATATATATATATATATATATATATATATATATATGAAGAAATATAGTCTTAAGGTGTGCTATATTTATGGGATAAAGTGTTTGATATCAGAGATAGAGCATGTGTAAATATAAAAGTGAACATAGAAATCAACACTTAGATGACAGTCTGTTTCATGCTAGATGCAATCGTCAGGTGGCCTGACGATTGCATCTAGCATGAAACAGTCTGTCGCCTCTAAGTGTTGACTTCTATGTTCACTTATATATATATATATATATATATATATATATATATATATATATATATGAACACTCTCTACTAATTTCTATAACCTTGTATATCATCATCATCCCCTTGACTTTTGTAATCATAGGGAAGATTCAAATGTATAAGATTTACTAAATCTCCTCCATAATGGTCTATCAAGAGCAGCCGTAAGCGATTCTGGTATAGTCATACCTGCCCATTGTTTGACATTGTGCAACCAGTTTTTATGTTGGTGTCCTCTCCAATTCCACCTTGCATGATGTTCTTGTGTCATGTCTTGTAATGTGTCGAAACCATGCCATTTTTTTCTCTGTTTGACAGTGGCAAGATGAGGTTCCTGGTGGCCCACAAAACTTTCAACCCCTTTTCTGTACAAACTCATTGGTTTTATATACCTAATAGGAAATGTCAAGGAGTTTTCTCATGCATTTGTTTTCAAATGCTTGGACCATTCTCTCTGTTTCTGTCAACAGTCTCGACATCCATATAGGAGAATGGAGACTACCAGGGATTTGTACAGTCTGTACTTAAAACCAATGTCGCAGAAATTAAAATTTTGAATTTTTACTAAGGAACATACACCCTCTCTAACTGAAAATGCTGCATCCATCCCTGTAGGAAATGCATTATTTGTTTTTGGATTTCTGTTTCACATTTTTAATGTTGGCCATATTGTTAAATTTCACTGGATTTTGTTGCTTGTATCTTGGGATGTCCCTCTTTGATAAGTGCTTTTAATTTCTCAGTTGGTTACTATTAAAACAGACAAGAAGGACCCGAGTGTTTCCACTCAAAGGGCCAAAGGTCCAAAACTGGTCTTAGCATGTCCAAGCTGGTCAGAGCCTAGTCAACGCTGGTCATGGCTTGTCTTAGCTAGTCCAGGCCAAAGCCAGTCCAAACTAGTCATAGCCGTGATCGAATCTCAGCAAAAGGCCGAGAAACGATCCTTATTTGTCAAAACTGGGCGAAATCCGCCAAAGCAGGCATTGCATTGGTGCCATCACATCTTAACATTGGTGGAGAGTTGATGGAGGCCCTGGGTCCCCTGGACACATTCAACTACCTGGGGATAATCTTCAATCAAAAAGGCATCATTTCCTCCCCAATATCATGCAAGAGTGGCTGGAAGAAATCAGAGCAATGCCACTTAAGCCTTTTCAGAGATTTGAAATTGTGCATTCTGGCATCATCCAAAAGCTGCTGCATCCCCTGGTTCTCAACAATGCATACCAAAATACTCTAAACTTGCTAGACATGGTGAACTTCCTCATCGTTTACATGCTCTGTCCATGGTATTTTCAGCATCTGTGTGTAGAACCACAATTCTGTTGCTTCAAGTCTCTTTTTTTTTTATCAGTGACAAGATTGTCCAGCATTCATGCCATATTAATAATACATAGTAGTTTAGGACTGCCTGTAAGACTGTCATATAGGAATAAAGTGTCGCTGCCGACGCTTGGGTTTGAACATAGGTTGTCAGAAAGCAAGCACAGTTGACCTCATCTTTAAATAACTAGAATAAAAGAAATATATATTAAAAAATCCAAATTTAAAAAGATAGACTCTTCTGTCTAAGCTTCTTTATTTTTTCTGGTTAATGTAAATTACCTTTATAGTAAGAAATTTTTTTTTTTCCATGTCAGCAATATAGTTAAATTCCCGGATGAATTCTGTGGACAAGACAGATTGGTATAAAATGACAACTGGAAAAAAATCTTAGATTTTGCCGATGCATTTAATTTTACAACTTTTTCAAGGCAAAAATGAAATCGAAACGTGTCGGCAAAAATCTAACATTTTTTTACAATTGTCATTTTATACCAATCTGTCTTGTCCACAGAATTGATCTGGGAATTTAACTATATTGTCAATATGGAAAATATATATATATATATATATATATATATATATATATATATATATATATATAGTTTTAAGGTGTGCTATATTTATGGGATAAAGTGCTCAGTATCAGAGATAGAGCATATGTAAATATAAATATGAACATTGAATTCAACAGGCTCTCAACTGTGTCTAGCATGAAACAGTCTGTCACTTCTGAGTGTTGACTTCAAAGTTCACTTCATATATATATATATATATATATATATATATATATATATATATATAATGTGGGAATTTGCAGCATCTGACCATGTATTGTTCGAAGGCATTATTATTGTTGTATCTGTGATTTACAAAGTCTCTCCTACAAACAGGCATTACAAAATTGTTGATGAGTATTCGTTGAACTTACATGAGGAAAAAATAAAATATATGTATTCTACACATCGTAATAGGATATTCAGTAATATTTATCACTTCACCAAAGAGACGTCATATTTGCAGGACTACAGAGAATACCAGGCAAAGTTATTCAAAAATTAATCTACCAAATATTCGGCAGAATACAGCAAAATGGAAGAATTAAAAGCTATCATGATTCAAATGTTGACGCTACAGAAGTAACAAGAACAACAGTTGCAGCAACAAAAACAACATGAACAGCAATTACAACAACAACAAAAATATATATTTTCCTATGAAAACTTTGCTAAAGTGGATCTTAGTTTCCAGTTATTCTCATAGGCCATTGTTAGTGAGTTTTATCCACACTGGGCACCAAAATACATTGGATTTCTTGTGTGTGGCTAGAAGTTTACCAAGTAGATATCTATAAAGCTTTAAGGAATAAAGATATATAAGTGTGTGTGTGTGTGTGTGAACCAGATTCCTGGCCTTTCAATTCAATCCCCCCCTTGAAAACCAAATGCGCGTTCATCACTGGATAAGTCTCCAGAATATTTGACTCCTGTTCAACTTATGGCTCCTTTAATATCATATTTTTAAACATGCCCTCCCCTGCTTTTAATTTACCTGATTTGCTTCAGAAAGTTGCAGAGGTGGTGTCGGCTGGGAATGGGATGGTAGCGTTTGGTCGGAAATGACTCTGTTGCTTATCTCTTCAATGTGGGTAACCTCAGGTGAATAAATCCCAGCAATCAATTTTCCACTTTATCCTTATAAGAAAAGCCCTAATGTCTGGATATACTGAACCAAAGATAAATTAAAAGCTTGTGTGTATGTGTGTGCATGTCTTACCCTCCCACTTCTTTCTTTTACACTCTCCCTCTATCCCAGTGATATATAGCATAGTACCCATCAAAAATAATAGATTAGTACTTCAAAGTATCTGTATGCACTGCTGATGGTTAGGTTCTAAGCTCTTCTCTCTCTTCCTTCTTTCATATATATATATATATATATATATATATATATATATATTTCTTGGAATTAACCTATAGAAAAAGACAATATGTATAAAGGAAAAAAAATCAATAGGAAAACAACTGTTGTTTTAGATGATGCATTTCATCCAATGTGAACTTTTTTCAAGTCAAAAAACAAAATGAACTTATTGAAACAAAGTATCTACAAATAACAAACAAAATGTTGTTAGCAACTAGAAGAATTTAGAAATGTTATTGTATATTCATATAGGAAACTGAAAAAATATGTCAATTAGTTTGTTTGAAGAGAATATTTTCACATGTAGAAATATTATTTTTATTGTGTTGATAGATTCAACTGTTTTCTTTTGATTTCTTGATATATTTTTTGTGTACATTGGCTTGGGAGGGTAGTGATTCTGTTAGGAAAGGTGATATTGGGAAAAATCCTGGGTGTAGATTAATATTTGGATAATATTCAATGGCAGTACACTCGAGGATTTTCCTTCTTAGTGAATTATTTTCTTTTTTATGAGTGTAGCATTTATAAAATGAAAATTTCCCAAAGGTATATTTCCCAATATATATTAATGTATATTTGGGCTGTAACCTTTCTTTTAAACATCTTGTAATCAACTATGACAGACAAGGAAGATTTAATTCAATTTTTATTTAGCTTTTCCAGTGTCCTTATGTTTTTCCATTTTGTAGGAGTAAAGGAGTACAAAAATTGTCCATAATTTTCATTGTCCCAATGGCCACTTCTTCAGTCATTTTCAAGGTGGTTTTGTCTCTCATCATGCTAGTTTTTCTCCATGTTTACCATGTTCAATAAAATATATATATATTTGGTTGATTTTGTTTAGCAACATATCAACCTCTATGGGTTATTTAATGGCAAAATCTAAATATTTTGAACACAATTTTTTGGTTCCAACTATATATATTTTGAATGACTTAATTGATTGCTGTTGCCTTCAGCATCCTGACTCCAGAGTTTCATGGGTGGGACAGTCTGTCCACTCTTCAGGGGATATCAATAATATACACCCTTGTGCTAATTAATTGAAACAAAATTTCTAATTCCATTACTAATTACTTTTTTGTATTTTTCCAATGAAACATGAATCAGTGCACATGTTAGTATTTGTATGTACATTCCACAAAGAATTTCTGTGCAGATTGACCACAGATTCTTGATTTGATTTAAATCAGGAGAGTTTTCAGGCAAGTCTCTAGTACTTTGATTTACTCACTGGTAAGGCTTTCCAGTGAGTTCATGTAGTGTTACAATTTTTACATGCTTCCTTGGAGTAATGTCCCTCACAGACAATAGCCATAGGACAACTAATCGATAGTCAAGACAATAGTGTCTAGGTTTGATGAAAATCTGATGTAATCACAGATGATGCAATATTTTTCAAGGCACAAACAAATTTCATCATACATCCCGAAAATAGATTCATATTACTGCACGCCACTGCAAATGACCTAATCTGACAAAAAAAATAGAAATTTATTACACCATGTCACTCCAGTGGGTCTAAGACTGTCTGTATGGTGAAAGAAAACTAAATGGCTGTTTCAAATAATTTGTGCATGTGTGTGTGTATATATATATATATATATATATATATATATATATATATATATATATATATAAATTCCCAAGAGGATAGAATCCAGGTAGAACTCAATGTACAGGACAGAGTAAGAATATAATATAAAGGGCTCAAATACTAATATTCCATGGTTATAATTTATTACATTGGAATCGTAGTCATGATCCAATTCATCAGACTTACAAATTCAAAAAGAAATCGTAAAATATAACTCGGGGTATAAAAAACAAAATTTTAGTCATATATATGTATATATAAAAGTAATGAAAAGTTTGGTAATCTGTATGGATAATCCCAAGAAGGATATAATCCAGAGAGCTCAATGTCAAATCAAGCAATTATTAATTAACTTTAAGGTTGTCTGTTTTCTATTTAAATTAATATATATAAATAAAGACTAAAGAAAAATTTCTTTTAGCCAACACATCTCATCCACTTATGGACTTTATAGAGGCAAATGTCAAGATTTTATTTTGAAACAAGTATTAAAAAAACAGAAATCATTTAGTTTAGCAAAATTTTTAAATTTAAGTAACACTCATAAATACCCTTCAGGCTAACTGAAAGTCAAGGTAAATTATGGAGGACACTAAGTGACATAAATTAATGTCTAATAAACAAAAGGGAGTAAATGTAGTTTTTACTGTTGATTATAAACAAACCGATTTCTAAAGAATTATTAGATTTATTTTTAATCCCAAATTTTTTTTATTACTTCTCGATAGAGTCCAAAAGCATCTCCGAATCCTTGTGGTTAACAAATTATTTTCCACCCTCTAACTTCTCTCTCACAGGCAACATATGGTAAGTGTCTCGCTGATCTATCAGTGCTTCTATAGAAAGTGCTCATGAAGATTACATTCAAGCATGAAAAATACCATTTAAGTCATAAAATATTTTTTCACTTTAAATGTTATTTTTAGTGGATACTTATATTTGAGTAGACACTCCATTTATTTATTAAACAGTAGATTTATTTATTTTCATCTATTGGCCTGAATATTTGAGAAATATTATTGAAGAAAAGAAAAACAAGGTGCTCTCAGGCAGGATTTGAACATGTGTGTTTCTGGGTAGAGAGAGACTGTTGTTAAATCTGATGTGCTTTAAATGAGTTGGCCATGAAAAAGGTTTGCTGATCAAGCAAGGTTGAATATTGCCTTTAAGTGAAATTCTGCTGATCATAGATTCCTTGAAATTTTCATATCTGCTCAGTTTTGAATCCAAACATAAACAAAGCAATTTATAAAGAAGTAATTGCCTTTTTTATTTATTAATCTAACAGATTTTATCACTTTAAATATTATTTTTAGTGGATACTCATCTTTGAGTAGCTGTACCATTTAGTTATTAAACTGTATGTTTATTTATTTTTTATCTAATGACCTGAATAATCAAGAAATCTTATTAAAGAAAAATATATATGTTCTTTGGCAGGATTCGAACCTGCATCCCCTTGGGTAGAGAGGTAACTGTCATTAGATCTGACATGCTTTAACAAATAATAAATAATGTTTGGAGCAGCTACTCAAATATGATTGTACACTGAAAATGATGTATGTATGTATGTATATGTGTATGTATGTATGTAAAAATTCCAGACAGAAAATATCTGTAAAGGGACAATTGAATAAAAACAAAAAAGGAAAACTTATTTTAGCCGACACATTTCATCCTTTGAGATAAATTTTCCTGTCTTTATTCACACACACACACACACACACACATATATATATATATATATATATATATATATATATACAAAAAAAAATAAAGAAAATTACAAAGGAAAATAAATATAGATATTATTATTCTTTCTTCTTTTTTTTTCATTTTTTAACCGGGCCTTTCTATGGATGGAAATTTCGAGGTCAGAAAGCCTGATTTGTCTTCAAGATTATTTTTGGTCTTCCGCCCTGGGTGGTATGAGCTGAAATGTTGCTTCACCAAACCCCACCTAGTCACCCATACCAGTTTAATCAATATTGCATGCTGCCTGTAATCCATAAAAGTGACAACACAATTTTTGAAAGACTTATCTTCAATTGAGGTTTCAATTCTTCTTAGACTCTACATCCAATCTCTCCTTTTTGTTTTTTTGTTTTTTTGGTGCTTTCCAAAAATAAAAAAAAAATAAAAAATGAAATGAAATGGGGTTAGAGGTCACAGATTTTTTTTATGTTTTATTTTTCTTTCTCTTCCCTTTTCCACTCATCAAAATTAGTTTGAGATATTTTTTTGATTGGGGCTCTGTGCCTTTGGCAGAGTTTGGTGGACGGGAAGGTTTTTTTGTTTTTTTTTTGTCTGAAGTCAGGGAGATTATTGCAAGATTACAACTGTGGGAACATTGATTCTTCCTATCATTTTGCTATTTCTTTTAGTTTCTCCATTTTTCTATTTCCATCTCCATCCCCCACCCCTTGCCACTCTCCCCCCACCCACTGCCATTACCAACATGAAAAGAAAAAACAAGACGTTAAATAAAGAGAGAGGTAATTATGGTTATGGTAATATTAGCCATTTCCTTATAAGGAAATATTTTAGACATTTATTGACCGAGCAGCCAGTTCTACATTCAGTTGACATTTATAAAATCTTCCTCTGAAAACAATTTTTCAGGAAACTAAGTTTCTCATGCCCAGTAACTGTTATTGATCTTTCCAGTATTGCTTAGTTTAAACACAGAATAGGCTATGCTAGAGCTAGTTTTACTCGGTAAATAAATGTCTGGTCTCACCTTTGCCATTACTCACATCAGTGATTAAAAATGGCCCCATGCAAATGAATCCTTTACGACTTAAGATCACCAGTCATCAGCCACGATAAACTGGCACTACAGAACCAGAAAGTGTTTTAACAAATGGGCAAAACGACTTGAAGACTTCCAACACTAGCAACAACTAAAATGGATAGTATATGTAATTAGAAGGGAAAATAATGATATAATCAAAATTGAATTTTCACACTACCTTAAGCAAAAGGTTAGGAAGAAAAACCATCAGTACTAGAAAGTATAAAACAGTCACTGATCTTTTTTATCTTTTTTTTTTAAACATATCACCTCATGCAAAGCTGTAAAGCCACTAAGACACAAGTGGTTATTGAGTTTGAAAGAGGAAGAATAATAGACATAATTTAGGAGCAAGGACAATAGAAGAATAATCAAGAAGACAGAAAATAATAATAGACATTGCCTTTTAAATTTTTGAAGATCAAAGTTGGTTGGAAAGCATGGAACTGGAAGAGAGTTCCACAAGTGAGAAGTGTGAGAAAAGAAACTGTTAGTATAGAACTTACAGCTACATTTAACCAATTCAACTGTGAATTGGTGAGACTTTGCCACCAATCTAGTACTGTGCTTAAATTCATAAAGTCAAGATACCATAGCAGAAAGTCCATCAGAACAATTTCTATGAAAGTATTTGTAGAAAAGGCACAAAGACGCTATGTTACGACAGTGGGAAAGAGGCTGAAGCTGAGATGCCAGGTCAGGACAAATAACATTGCGAATTCTTCTTTGGATTTTATCAAGACCCTCTAAATATATAAGCAAGAGCATGAGACTTAGATATGACAGAAATATGGTTGAATGGTAAACATATAAATATGTAAGATAGATTCTGGTGAGGAAGATTGTCTAGCACGACACAGTGAACAACTTTCTTAACAATTGAATCAATATACTCTTTCCACTTCATGTCAACTGAAAAACGTTACTTTTCGATTTATCTCTCCAACTCTTGACATGTTAATGAGAATGTTCCATGGATAGCCTGTTTTTTTTTCTTTTTTTTCTTTTATTTATTTTTGTAATTTTTAATTTTTATCTGTTATTTTTTTTTAATTTAAATTCATTTTAAAGAGTCTATTTCTTATTTAATTTTTTTTTTTTTTTTACCTTTTAATTTTTCATTCTATTTTATTCTGTTTTTCTTTGTTTATTTTTGTGAATTTTAAATGTTTCATTTCTGTTTTTTAAGCAATAACAATCCAAATTCTTCTCCAGAACTTTTGATATTCCACAATCTGCCCAAAGTAGGAAAAACCTGAGATTATTGTCCTGAATTCCATGAATATTTTTCTTGCTCTCAAATTACGCTCTTTTTAGAGTTACCTTTTTTGCCTTTTGTTGATTCTTGCATTCATTCTTTAATGTCTTGTAGTTATTCCTTCTTATCTTTGAATTTTTTTTTTTTTTTATATTTTTGGTCTACCCTTAAATATTTTGATGTCAGGCAAATGAAAATTTTCTCTGATTCTAGTTTTTGGTTACTATTTTAAAATTATTTTTCCCTCTCTTTCTTTTGTCTCTTTCTTCCTCCTCTTCTTTTGTTGCTCTCTTCCTTTTCTTTCATCTCTCTTCTCTGTCCTTTTGTCTCTCATCTTCCTCCCTCTTGGTCATCTCTCTCTTCTTTCTTCCTCATGTTCATCTCTCTCTTCTTCCTGTTTTTCTTTTGTCTCTCTTCTTTCTCCTTTTCTTTTGTCTCTTTTCTTTCTTTTTCCTTTACTTTTTTTTTCTTTTGTCTCTCTTTTTTTGTTCCTTGTATTTTTTCATTTCTCTTCTTCTTCTTTTTTTTCTTTTCTTCTTTTTCATTTCTTTCATTTCTTTTTTCCTTTTCTTTCATTTCTCTTCTTCTTTCATTTCTTTCTTTTCTTTTTTTCATTTCTCTTCTTCTTCTTCTTCCTTTTCTTTTCTCTTTTCTTCTTCCTTTTCTTTTTCTTTCTTTTCTTTTTCTTTTCTTCCTTTTCTTTCATTTCTCTTCTTCTTCCTTTTCTTTTGTCTCTTTTCTTTCTCCTTTTTTCTTTTCATTCTCTTTTTTTCCTTTTTTTTTCATTTCTTCTCTCTCCTCTTCTTTTTTTCATTTCTTTCTTTTCCTTTTTTCTCTTCTTCTTTTTTCCTTTTCTTTCATTTCTCTTCTTCTTCTTTTTCCTTTTCTTTCATTTCTCTTCTTCTTCCTTTTCTTTCATTTCTCTTCTTTTTCCTTTTCTTTCATTTCTCTTCTTCTTCCTTTTCTTTCATTTCTCTTCTTCTTCCTTTTCTTTCATTTCTCTTCTTCTTCCTTTTCTTTTGTCTCTTTTCTTCTTCCTTTTTTTTGTCTCTTTTCTTTCTCCTTTTCTTTTCTCTTTTCTTTCTCCTTTTCTTTTGTCTCTTTTCTTTCTCCTTTTCTTTTGTCTCTTTTCTTTCTCCTTTTCTTTTTTCTTCCTTTTCTTTCATTTTTCATTTTCTTCTTTTCCTTTTTCTTTCTTCTTCTTTTCTTTTTCTTTTTTTCTTTTCTTTTTCCTTTTCTTTTCCTTTTTTTGTCTCTTTTTTTTTTGTCTTTCTTTTTTCATCTCTCTTCTCCTTTTCTTTTTTTTCTTTCCTTTTTTTTGTCCTTTTTTTCTTCATTTGTCTCTTTTTTTTGTCCTTTTCTTTGTGTCCTTCATCTTTCTTTCTCTTCTTTTTACTCTGTTTTTTCTCCTCTCTCTTCATTTTTTATTCTTTCTTCCCATTGCTTTCTTCTTCATTTTTTTTTCTTTTGCAGTCTTTCCCTTTTCAGGAATATTTCCCCCTTCTCCCTCTTGCAGTCATTCTGTCATCCTCTCTGCTCTTTCTTTCTTTTTTCTCCTCCCATCATTACCAGTATATTTATTTATTTTCATCTACTGGTCTGAATGTTTGATTAATCTTATTAAAGAAAATCCTGCTGGAAAGGACAATTTTTTCTTTAACAAGATTTCTTTGACATTCAGTGCTGTAGATGAAAACAAATGTACAGTTTAATAAATAGAGGGAGCATATACTCAAGTATGAATATCTACTAAAGTAATATTTAAAGTGATCAAACAGTATATAAAAGTTTTGTATCTGATAACAACATTACAGCTGCTTTCTGTGAACGTTTCTCTGATTTAACACAAGTTTTCTGTCCCCAGGAGAAATGATAAAAAGAAATGTGACATGCTAATAATCTAACTGCAAGAATACTCGCCTGTTGTATGTGATCTAATTTTTGTCTATACAGCTTTTAAAATCATGCCCCACAACCTATTGGATGAAGAGCTATAATAAATTTAGTATAGAAGAAATGGACATTAAACAGAGGATAATTTATGCCAGGAATAGTTTTGCCTAATACCACCAATTGCTACAAAACCAAAACATTAACCTGAAAACTTGAGTCATGTTCTTAAATAGTTTTGTCAGATCGAGACTCACATGGATGTCATTTGTGGCACCAAACCTGTATAGAAATATCTAAACTGTCAGCTCTATGCAACCTGTTCTAAGATCAATGACTAACAATAACTCCCAGCAAATGAGGCAACATAGCTCTTAGCAAGGAATATCCTTCTTTGAAACTCTGATCACTGGCACTACAAAACCCCCAAAAAAGATCTGTACCAAATAACAGAAACCACATCACATAAGGACTAACAACAACACCTAAAATGGATTAGCACATATAACTTGAAGAAAAAATAATGACATAATCAAGAAGTGGACATTCCACACTACTTCCAACAAAAGGTTAGGAAGGAAGCTCCATCAGTTATAGTTACTGGAGTGAAACCAGCTATTTTTCTTAAAAAATTGCTTTAATAGATAGACTTTATTGAAAAGGCAACAATAATAAGATGGAGTAAAACTAGTAATACAAAAATAATAGTAAAAATGTTTCATCTAAAAAGCAACAATAATAAGATGGAATAAAACTAGTAATAAAAAAATAATAGTGAAAACGATTCATCTAAAAAGCAACAATAAGATGGAGTAAAACTAGTAATAAAATAATAATAGTGAAAATGCTTCATCTAAAAAGTAACAATAAGATGGAATAAAACTAGTAATAAAATAATAATAGTGAAAATGCTTCATCTAAAAAGCAACATTAATAAGATGGAATAAAACTAGTAATAAAAAAATAATAGTAAAAATGCTTCATCTAAAAAGCAACAATAATAAGATGGAATAAAACTAGTAATAAAAAAATAATAGTAAAAATGCTTCATCTAAAAAGCAACAATAATAAAACAATAAAACTGTTAATAAAATAATAGTGAAAATGCTTCATGTAAAAATACTCAAAATTAAATGACTTCTTAACATGTTTTAGCAAAACCTTCTTTCCAATAATCTTTAAATCAGAACCTCTAAAGAGACTCTTAGAATCATCATACTTGTCTTTTATTAATGATAGAATAAGTCTCCAATTTCCCTTCAAAAATTGCGTCTAATATAGTTTTTAAGGTGTTTCACTAAACATTAGTCAATTGATAACGTTCTTTTCTGAAGAGGACGGGAATTCTGGACCAGAACATTAAAGAATATTTTAATGACATTTATTTTTAAGAAAACTAAAAAAATAAAAAAATTCTAAGTGTTTTAAAAGTTTGCTCAAACCACAGATAATATGAACCTCAAACTTTCATGATGAAACTTTCAGTTGCAACAAAGCATCCAACAGTTGCAAATGCAGAACACAAACTTTGAACTAGCACAGATTATACTGTGATCACGTTTGCAACTTGAGAAAGACCACAAGTGAACTGAAAAACTCTGTATTGTACTCAGCTTAAGTATAAAAAAATCATTATTTTTCTTTATTAAAGTTTACCCAATAAAAGGCACAAGGGTCACTCAAGGTAGTGGGTTACTTTGTGGAGTTGTATTAGCATAGGGAAGGGCAAGATAACAGGAAAGATAGACAGCTAATTCTAGACTTGAAGTAGTCCTGATATAATTAGTGAATAAAATTCAGGTGGAGATGTTTGAACTATAGAGTTGAAATATATTTTAGAAGGGACTGGAAACTCAATCCTAAACAGAAAACAACCTCTACTCCTGTTCAAAAAAACTGGGGAGGAATATGAATCAGATGATAGGTGAGCATATTTTCTCCTATTGGGAGAGGAAAAAAATAATTACTGAATAAAATTTCAGATTTCGGGGAGGGACGACATAAGTACAGAGTTGAAGGAACCAGAAACTTAATCCTAAACAGGAAACAAGGGATAAACCTCTACTCCTGTTCAGAAGACTGGGGAAGAGTGTGAACCTGACGATAGGTAAGCCTATATTTGCATAGGTGGTAGAGGATGTTTCCAAATACATATCAGCTATTTTTGTTGCTTGCTGTGATAAATGTATGTCAACTGTAGTTTTTTCCTTGCATAAGTTAACTTGATAACACAGGCTACTATGAAAATTGGCTCATTCATCTTTGAACAAAGATAGAGGCTTTCTGTCAACATATTTACTTTCCTTTTTGACTCTGACTTGACTTCATCAGAGATTGAACTAGGAAGCCTTCTGAAGTTGGGTTTGTGTTTACTGATGGCTGAACCCTATGTAAATCCATATTGCCTGTAGGCACACAAAGAAAAATAATTATTTTCTGTCAAAGTCTAAAAAAGGTGTGTATGTTGGAGGGCAGGGTTAAAGCTCTCCACCACCCCACCCCTCACAAAAAAAATATTCGATTTTAATCCCTTCATCGGATCGTGGAACAACACTGGGTTAATCCTTACTCCTTGGAAATATAATCCATGATTATGATCTGTTAACAAGCCTGCCCTTATCCAAGCGTTTTCTTTTTTACCCTCTTCTTAAATGTGGATTTAGTGCTTTGTCAAAATTCTTGTAACAAGGTATTAAATATTCATAGATTGGTAATGTTTTTTTTCTCTTTAGTTTTGATAAAATTTTCCATTTTTTTTTTTTTTTTTTTTTTTTGAGGGAATGCCTTTAATTTTTTTAACTAATCTGAAAGAGACATTTTAACTAGTTCCACACATTGCTTCATTTAAATTAGATTTAAATCAAACCTGAGTGATTATTCATTTTGTAATACCTTTTTGTTTTTTGTTCATTTCCTCAACACTAAAATCAAACAAAAGAATTGTGAATTCAGATTTAACGATGTGTAAGCAGTTAAATATTTTCTTGTAATGTTTATGCTTTATTGCTTTGAGAAAATAAAATATTCAACAAGCAATAAATCTTATCTCTTTTATCTGCTGGGAGACTGGTGTTTTGGTATATTATTTTTTTCTTTTCATAATCTTGCAAATATGTAATTAGCAATTTTAAAACTCCTTCAGTTTTTTGACTTTGTTAATTTCTCTTCCTTATTTCAAATAGATTTTGGTATTTTCCTCTCTTTCTTACTCTCCTTTTTTTCTTTTTTTTCTTTTTTTTGACCCTCTTCTTTCACTCTTACCTTTCTTCCCTTTTACTTTTGATATCTTCCTCTATCTCTTTTGTAAACCTGTTCATTCACTTTCACCTTCTTTTTTGGTTTCTTTTTTTATTCCTTTCTTTTTCTTTTCAATTGTCACTTTTTCTCCTTTTCTTATTTTTTTTTGCCTTATTTCTTTTTTACTTTTCTTTTATTTTTTTTGATATTTTCCTCTATCATTTTTGTTTTGAACATGTTCCTTCATTCTCAACTTTCTTCCTTTTTCTTTCAATATCTTCCTCTCTCTCTTTTTCTAAACCTTTCCATTCATTTTCACCTTCCTTTTGCTTTCTTTTCTTTTTCTTTTCATTTGTCTCTTTTCTCTTTTTCATTCTTTTTTTTTTTAGCTTTCTCCTTTGCTATTTTTCTCTCTCTCTCTCTCACATTTGAACCTGCTTAATCCTTTCCATCCCTCTTTTCTCTGTTATATTCCTTTTGGTTCTTTTTTTTACTTTCGTTTTCTTTTCATTTTTCTTTTTTTTTTTTTAAACTTTCTTCCTTTTTTTCATTTTCAATCATAAGGAGAACCACCCACCCCGTCAATTCTAAAATGAGCAGTTAGAGTGAAGACATATTCTCAGTACTGAGCAAGGCTAATTCTGAGTTTCACTTAAAAATGTTGGAATTTGTGTACATTAAGTCCTACCAGCCATCTCTCTGTAAGCAGAAAGAGTGGCTGATGGGCTTAAAGGTAATTAGACTCTAAGTGTTAAATTTGCATTCATATATTTGTCTTGAGTTTTCATACTATTTTGTTGTTGTTCACATTTTTATCCTCCCTTTGCTTTGATAAGAAAGGACTGATAAGCTGCCTTTTTTCTTAATCATTGTTGTATTTTGATACTACCATTTCAGGGTATTATATTTTTTTTGCTACCCTTCGTTTTTTATATAAATTGTCTTCTTTTACTATGTCCGTTTTTATCATGTTAACTGTTTTCCTGAAAAATTATGTTAATAGAAAGATTTCATAAATTTCAACCGAGTAACACTGGCTGCTTAGTCAATGAATACCAAATGTTTTTTTTTTTATAAATAAATGGTTAATATTATTAGTTTCATGGTGCCCTTGTGCCAGACTATTTTAAGTAACTTCCCATAAAATACTGTTAATTTATATTTAGAAAATAAGGAAAAGGAAAAAAAAACACATTTATTAATACTGTTTGGATTTTTTTAAGTGAACTCTTGTAGACAAAAAAAAAATTGTAATTATTGCAGCCTGTGTTTTTTGTCCGTTACTAATGACATTCTGAACTTCCTGTTGCATGATCTTTGATCAAGTTCCCTTCCATCATTTTCCATCCTTCCTCTAGCCTTGCTATGTCTGATTTGAGCAACTTGAGCATAACATCACCAAATGCTCATACAACCCCAAAGCTCTTTACTGCCACAGCAGACATGTGTAATGTTTTGTCATTAATTGATAATTAGGTTTTTGACATTGTAGTATTGTTTTTTTTGTTAATTATGATACAAATCCTTTAAAAATAGCAGGGTAGTCCAGGGTTTCTAGCCATGGTTTGCCATCATTCAAGGAGAAAGCCTTTAAATTCAAAACTGTATGTAACTCTGGTATAGCATATACTATGCAGCCATCAACATCAGACTGTCTTTATGTATTTTTTTATAATCATTTCACCCTGAGCAAGGCAATAAAGGTACTAATACACAGGTGATTACTGAGTAGAAAAGAATACAGGAGAAATCATTAAGGTGTAAGAACAATAAAAGAACCAAAATTAAGATGATGGAAGATAACGATTGACATTGCATTTAAGCTTTTGAAGATCAAAGTTGACGGGAAAACAAGAAGTCGGAAGAGAGTTCCACAAGCGAGAAGTGTGAGAAAAAAAACTATTAGCATAGAATTTATGGTTACATCCAACCATTTTAACTGTAAAAAGATGAGACCTTGCTGCCAATCTAGTACTACGCTTAAATTCATAACCTCTAGGTAGCATAGAGGAAAATTCATCAGAAAAATTATCATGAAAGTATTTATAGAAAAGGCACATGGCAATACTGAAACCAATATGCCAATGATATTGCAGATTTTTCTTTTAATTTTATCAAGAATCTCAAAATATGTACCAGGAGCACCAGACCATATGAGGCAGCGATGTTATAAACATGGATATATGGTAATTTTATTATTGTGTCTGTCAAAAAAAATCCTTGTTCCTGCTAACTCTTTGCATCTGGCTGTGTTATTGTCATTCTCAGTTTCTATATTCTTTATCGTTAGGTTTCAGAAGTGAAAGCTATCAATAAATCTGTGATGTTTCTGTTGGAAACATTATGTAGATATTAACCAGACATGTTTGAGCACAGAATTAGCAAAGATTTATAAACGGCTTCAAAGTGTATTTTTTTCACTGTATTACAAAATCAGGGTTTGTTCTTTACAGCATTCTACACTGATTTTATAAAGGGTATTTCATTAAGACGGATTATACATGAGGGTGTTTCATTAAGACGGATTATACATGAGGGTGTTTCATTAAGACGGATTATACATGAGGGTGTTTCATTAAGACGGATTATACAGAAGGTTGTTTCATTAAGATAGATCAAAGTCAGCAGTAAATAGTGTTATTGGTGAAAATTTATTAATTTCTCTATTGGATCAAGTTTTTTTAAGTCATGGCAGTTATGTGTGAGAAATAATATCACCCAAATGTCTCCCAAATTTGAAAGTAAAAGAAAAAATCATTAGACGTAAGCGTAACTCACATTTAAATTCGGTCCAAGTTATTGGAACACCCTTTATATAAAACAGCAAAAAAAAAAAAATTAAAAAAGAAATAATAGCAGCTAGAAATACCTGGGGAAAATTTCACCATTTTGCTATTTTAATTTTCTGATGAATCTTAATTCTTAAGTTAATTCAATAAGCTCCTTGCAAGTGTGTCAGGTGAGTCTTCTAATTAGTGACATTTTTACTTCCTAGAATGAAGTCTTCAGAGAGGCTGACAACATATACAGATAATAAACTTGCTTTTGCCAAGGCTACCATGCAAGACTTGTACAGTGCTAATTTTTTTTTTTTTTTAATACCATGTCCATTCAACAAGTAGGGGGTTATAGCCCTCTACAGATTCCTTCTCTTTATTATCAATGAATTTATATTCAATCTTGGAAAAGATAGCTGAGATGTTTCCTGCTGTCTTCTCTATGCTTTGGAATTTAGTTTTTCTTCTCTTAGATTCGTTGCCTCAGTATACTAGAGACTATTGTTTAATCTATTTTTTTTTTCAAAACACCATGTCTCTTTGTTGTAGCATACCTACGGATGATAATGGGTATGTCTCCATTCACATAAATACAATAGTAAATACTGTATGTTGGTCTGCAGTCAGAGATGCATTGTAGAATTCACTTCTGTTGACTACATCTACATGCCACTGGCAAATGTTGTTCTTGTCCTAAGTATTATCATTCATTAATCACCTTCATGTGATTATTCTATTCAGTAACCCTCCCTAGGTTACAACATTCTTCATGCGTCATGTCCCTTAACAATGCAATGTCCTGATGGAGGTTATCATGACTCTCCATACATTCTTTTTCTTTAATTGTGATCCATTCTTGGGAAAGACAGTTCAATTGTTTCCTGTTGCCTTCTCCATAGTCTAGAATCTAAAGTTTTCCTTCTCTTAGATTGGTTGCTACTTAAAACTATAAAGCACTGTTTACACTGTTATTTAATCCATTTTATAAAGATACAACAAAGAAAATTTTGGAAAACCTTCTGAAATTGGAATTCAGATGAACATGATATTGTGTTATTACTTTTTGTGAATGCTAAACACCCCCCCTACCTAATTTCTGTTACAGCTTTTGTGACTCTAAAGGAAATGGTAATTAAAATAAAAGGAAATACAAATTGAGCAAATAATAATAATAATAATAAAAAAAACAAAGACAGCATCACTTGCGGGAAGAACTTAATTCTTGGGTTTCTGGGGGGGGGGAAATATAATCAACTTATATGCAGATAACATGATGAAAGTAAAAAGATAATAATTATATATTAGGTTGGTGCAAAAATAATGACATAATAATGTCATTTTTTTGACATATTTTTTAACGTCAAAAAACGACATTATTACATCATTATTTTCACACCAACCAAATATTACTTAGATAATAGAATATAAGCTTACAGCCATATCATGTTGAAATACTGGTTCTCATCTGATTGCCAATGTTGAGCCTGATCAGTATTTAGATGGGTCACTGCGCTGGAATACTGTAAGTTTGAATGTGCAGGTGATGTGATGCATAATAGCTGGGAATGAGAAATTGGAGAGCAGAGTTCAAATTCCAGTTGAGCTTGTTACATTTACTTACATACAAATATCCTTTGAAAGGTATGAATGCAACTCTTCTCATATTAGCTATGGGTTAAATAGCAGGTCAAACTAGATCCCATAACCTTGGTTGCCAACTAGTCTACTGCAGAAATAAATGTCACTCCTTACATCTGGCCACCTAATTCCCCAGACTGCAACCCCCTTGATTATTATGTGTCAGGTGCAGTTGAACGAGAGACCAACAAAATTCCTTATAACACCAAAGATGAACTGAAGGCAAGGATTATGACAGCATTCATCAAATTAAACAAGGAACCTTTTCAGAAAAGTTGCAGGAGATTCTAAAATCGTCTGGAGGCCATGGTGATTTTATTGAATAAATTTACTCTTTGATATTTCAAGATATTTTTGTGTAATTTTGGTAAATATATCTCTTAAAATAACATTTAACAATTATACTACCAATAAATATATATTTTGTTCTTCACCATTTATTTATATATATATATATATATATATATATATATATAGAGAGAGAGAGAGAGGAAGATGTCTGATTGAATAAATTATATATATATATATATATATATATAAATAATTAAATCTGCTAATTTTTTAAAATCCATTCATACTCACGAATAACCTTCTGTTTATTGATGTTAAATGATGAGAGAAATGTACTATAGCTGTTTAAATTTTTTATTTTCGTTTCCCAAGTACTTTCAATCTTCTTTCAAGATCATCTTCAGGTGGTGCAAGTAATACAAAACTATATGTTGTTCATTAGTATAAGTATTTATACGAAGATGTGCATTGTTATCCATTACCATAATTTTTTCATTATGCTTTTAAATGTAAAATGGTTGACAATGTGCTGAGTGGGTGGGAAATGAAAATAAAAGAAATTTAAACAGCCATAGCACATTTCTCTCATCATTTAACATCAATAGATGGAAGGTTATTCGTGAGTATGAACGGATTTTGTTAAAAATTAGCAGACATAATGTTTGTAATTTATTCAATCGGGCATGCCTAAAAGAGAATTTGTTGCCTAAATACACACACGCACACACACATATATATATATATATATATATATATATATATATATATATATATATATGAGAGAAAGATTATATAAAGAGGCAAAGATAGTTTGAGAGGGACACACACACAATGAGATAAATATATATATATATATATATATATATATATATATAAAGGAGGTGCTGAAAAGTTCTTGATCTGACCCAGTTTTCAAACTCTAACTAAATGACCAAACATCAGAATTTTTGGAACAGCCTCTTGTTCAAGTCCGGAATTTCTCAGTACTCACTCATATTAAAAAAAATCTTGATAGAAAACATCTTGTAAAAGTTGTATCTGGAGAATATTGTTATGTTTGTCATTACTTTTGTTTTGTGAGAATGAAGAAGGGAGAAATATAGAGATAGTGGGGGTAGTTTATGGGGGCTTTCCTATGTATGTCTGATGGAATGTGGGTATAGAGTGTGTGGAGTTTGCTCCCAGGCATATACAAATATTTGGCATGATGCTTGCTGTTGCTGGATCCCTGAAAAAGAATGGAAACTAAAATGAAAAGAACAAAAGGAGATGGAAAAGGGGAATAATGAAATAAAGAAGAAGTAAGAGGAATGTAAAAAAAAAGTTACTGCATATATTAAGGAAAAGGCATAAATGAATGAATGAAATTAAAAGATAAAAAGGAAAAAGAAAGACAAAGATGAACAGAGATAAATTTTTGTAGAAAATATGTTGTTGCTGAAATACCATAAAAGATGTAAGAAAAGAAAAAGGAAATAGAAAGAAAAGTTAAAGGAAAAGTGAGGAAAAAGCTTAGCCTTAATAGAAAAAGGAAAAGAAAGAAAAGTTAAAAGAAAATTGAAAAAAAAAGCATTGCCTAATAGAAAAGGAAAAAGAATAAAAAAAAAGTTAAATGGAAAACTTTGCATAATAACAAAAGAGAATGAAAAAAAAAGAAAGTAAATTTGAAGAAAACATTTAAGAAATAAAACGTGAGATTTAAGAAAACATTTAAAGATTTTTTTTTTTTAGAAAATGAAGAAAAATTTTATCAAAATAAAAAAAAGAATGAAATAAAGTGAAGAAACACGAAGATGACAAGTGAAATGGAAAAAGAAAAAAAAAAGATTCTGGAGCAAAGCAATTTAAAGATTAAAAACAAAAAAAAATGGGCCAAAAACTAAATAAAAAAAAAAATAAAAAAATGAACTCCTAGTCTATTTTGGGAGTTTTCTTCTGGAAAATTTGATTCGCTTTCTATGATTCATCCTTAAGTAGAATTGGGAACTTTGTTTTGTTTCCAGCAGCTTGTAGGGTTGGGGTTGCACAGTTCCATCTTCCTCCAACCCAGTGTTCCAAACATTCAGAATTCATTGACACCCCCATCAAAAAAATATAAAAAAAATAAATAAAATGCACTACTTTCTTTTGGTGTACCTTGTGTCCAATCTCAGTCTCTCGTATTCAGATGTTATTCATTCTACTTTTGTTATTAGTTGCAATACAATCTGTATTACTCTTCTGGAATGGTTACCCAGCATTGCCAGGGAGAATGTAGGTCGAACAAAAGGAATGATTTCCAAAGAAGTGCTGTCTCTTTTTTTCCTATTTAGGAAACATTTATATTAGATTTCTAAAATTTTTATATTACAAAAGCATGGTCTGGGTATGGATCATATACAAAGCTTGACTAGATGTCTCACATGGGGTTATGGTTAACAAGCTACATAAATGAGATGAAATGTGATTCACATTAAGTGTTTGTTTGATTTTCAAGTTTAATTGTATCATTACAGAAATTAGAATTTAACTAATTTCAGCTTGGCTTTTATTTATTTCTATTTAATATTTTCGTTGAAACACTGGTTCTAGCAAGACCACCAGAGTTAAGCAATATCAAGTCTGGTCATTACTCATATGGGTGACTGCTTGTAAATGCAAGGTGTTTGGATATGCATGGGGTCTAATGGATAATGGGTCATAATTGTAGATCATACCCTTAGTATCAGTAAATCATTATTATCCCCACCAAATTTTTACAATCTAAAAATATTTTCTGGCTTTAAATAACCTGCAAAAGTTGATGAGCTATAAAACACCAATCATATTTTTATTATTTATTTCCAAAGTTTATGCATTCTAATTTGTTTGACTTTTATAATAATATTGTTAAAAAATCAAGTATTCATCTAAGATGAAATGCCTTTGGTCCTCCCTGGTGTAGATTTTGTTTTTATGAAATAAAATTCATTTTATCATGATACTAGATCATTGGCAAAACATCCCAAAATAGAGGTTTTCTAAATCATTTTATATATTTACAGGTTTTCATCTAACATTAGTAATGGTCATGTTAATATTTGGTTATTAGTGGCAAAGCAATCTGTATTTTTCATTTGGAATAGTTACCCTGCATTGCCAGGAAGAATGTAGGCTGAACAAAATGAATGATTTCCAAAGAAATGCAGTATCTTTTTATTTACTCCCATTTAAGAAACATTATAATGGATGTATTTATTTATATTAGTGAATATGCATAATATCTAACATCAATAGTCCGAGTTTCATGCAGTTGCTGCAATCTTCTTGTGCAAATTTTTTTTTTTTTTTTTTTTTTTTTTAAGCATTTCCCCCCAAGCAAGGCGGGAAGCCACTAGGACGCAAGGGGTTTCAGAAAATAGGAAGATCAGATAGGAGTGATAGAAGAAAGAATGAGGGTAGTAGATAGATTAAGGCAACTGGAGATGTCGATTGACATTACACTTGAATAGCTGGAGATTATAACTCACAGGGAAACAGGAGAAGGGAAGAGAGTTCCACAGGCGAGAGGTGCGAGACATGAAGCTATTAGAGTAGAAGAGATGGCTACATTTAGTAGTTTCGACAGTGAAGGGGTGAGAGCGGGATGCCAGCCTCGTAGGGCACTTGAACTCATGAAGTCTGGGAACCAGCGAATGCAGCTCCTCGGAGCAATTTCCATGAAAGTATTTGTAGAACAGACAGAGGGAGGTGACGGTGCGTCTGTGAGAAAGTGACTGTAGACGAGACGCCAGGGCAGGGCCAACCATATTGCATATCCGCTTCTGGAGCCTATCAAGAACCCCGAGGCAAACAGAAGGGGCGCCAGACCATATATGGCAGCAATACTCCATGTAAGGACGAATTGTGGATTTGTATATCTGGAGGATCGACACAATCTGACAATTAATTCACATTTTTGTGGTGATGATTTAAACTTTTTTGTTTATTTGTACCCTTATATTTCCATCCTGAGTATTATTTTTGTTATTTGATATTACTATATTACTATGATATTTTTGTCAAAAATTAAAGTTACTCTCTTGATATTTTGTTTACTTCTGAATCCAAATTTAAATTCAAATAATTTAAAACAATTTTTTTTATTTTTTATTTCTTCGCCTTTTGAACTGAAGAATTTGAAGGATATAAATTATTATTATTTAATTCTAATATTCTATGCAGCAATAATTAAATAAATGAGTTTTAACACAAAATTTTGAATCAATACCACAAGAAGGTGAATTAATGGTCAGATTTTATTTGCACCTGAAGATTGCAGCAACTATGTGCAACTCAGTCATACTATCAACATTGGATATTATTATGTATATTCACTAATATATACTTATAGCTCTGTCTCATAACATTGAGCACTGTATTTGTAACATCTGAGGAAGAAATATATTTATACGTATGTAAAATTTTTCATGTGTATGTATGTTTTTATCATACATATATATATATATATATATATATATATATATATATATATATATATAGTACTTTATATTCTCTTTCTCTTCCATTTTTCTTTCTTCTTTGATTCCACTTACTCTTCCTTTACTCTTTCTTCTTTGAATTCGCCTTCTCTTTCTTTTTTCCTTTCTTCCTCTTTTTTCCTTGATTCCTTTTTTCCTTGAATTCTCTTTCTCTTCCTTTTTCTTCTTTGAATTCCCTGTCTCTTCTTTTTCCTTCATCATTTTCCTTTTCTCTTCTTTTTTCTTTTTTTTTCTTCTTTATATTCTCTTACTCTTTCTTTCCTTTCTCTTTTCTTCTATCATCACCACCTTTTGCTACTCTTTTCCTTTTTTTTCTTTTTACATGCTCCTTTTTTATTGTTTTTGTTCTTTCTTAACCATTCTTCAATAATTCCTTATTCCGTTTTTCCCCTTAATTTTTTCCTTAATTTTAATTTTTTGTTTTTACTTATATTTCATAGGAATTTCTTTTTTCATAACAAATTTCTTCATTATGTGATATTATTTTAAAATCACTGCTTTTTTTTTCCCCAGTCTTTAGAAATTTTATTTCCCAAGTTACTATGTGAATTCCTCTCAGAATGGCCACTAATTGTTGTGTCTCCCAATGTGTCACTTTGTTTTCTTTAACCAAAACCTAAAGCTCTGACTCCATTCCTGAAAGCTCACAGACATTTTTGAAACTGAAGAAGTTGTTTTGAAAGTAAAACTCAGGGTTCCATTGAGGCATCAAGGATAGCAGATGAATTACAATTGTGAATGGTTTGATTTCAGATTAAAGGGTGGAGTTTTGTGATTCTTATAACTTCAGAATGACAGTTTTTGGAGAATATGGGGTGGAACCACGTCTGAATTTTTTTTTAGCATCATTAAAAAGGGTCCCAAAGGGCCTATGCTTGGTGGGGTCATACTGGCAAAAATGAGTTAATTGGCTCTTGTGCTATGAAAAATTACTGCAATATGACCTTTTTCTTTAATGTTTACTTTCCACAAACTGGTCAAATTTCCATTGTCAACCACTGAGAATTTAACTGATTATACTTCCTTGTTTGGGGGAAATTGCTTTGGTCTTTTTTTTTTTTTAATCTCATTTGAATTAATTCAAGATAAGATGGAAAGAGCTTAGTCTGTTGCTATGATGTTATTTTTTCCAACTGTGTTGCAGTTTTCATAGCGAGGAAATAACATGACAATAGTGTCAGTAATATATGGTACTGAAATGTCCTCAGCCCTACTAACATTCCAAAATTCAACCAAATATCCAACCATTAGATTTTTTATTTCTTTGGTAGGGCTTCCTGATGAGGAAAAGAACATTTCAACACAGATCTCTTTTATATATATATATATATATATATATATATATATATATATATATATATGAAGAAAAATATATAAGAAAAAAAAAAAAACAAAATCCTTATATACAATTATGTTGTTTTAATGTTAATATGTCAACGTCGGATGTTTCGGTCTAATAAACCATCTTCAGGACATATTCATAAATTATAACATTATCAATACAACATGACAAAGACGATGTACATAAGAACATAAGAACAATAACGATGTACATAAGAACAAGACTTATCCAAACAAATAACTGTGTTATTTGTTTGGATAAGTCTTGTTCTTATGTACATCGTCTTTGTCATGTTGTATTGATAATGTTATAATTTATGAATATGTCCTGAAGATGGTTTATTAGGCCAAAATGTCCGACGTTGACATGTTAACATTAAAACAACATAATTGTATATAAGGATATTTGTTTGTTTTTTTCCGTATATATTTTTCTTCATACTGTCGGATTTATATCCATATATTTGCTTATATATATATATATATAGAAATAACAGTGGTTACAAAGTGAGGGATCAATTTATATATTGTTTGTAATATAGAATTGATTCCTCACTTTATATCCACATTATTTCTTGCTTATCAAATTCTGATTAGCTATACTCTAATTCCTAAGCCATTATTATATCAAAAAAAAAAAAAAAAAATTCTTGCACTCTAAAAATATTTTCTGGTTTCAAATAACCTGCAAAGGGTTAATGATCTGTAGAAAATGAATCAATCAATAAAAAAAATTTCTCGCTTTTGACTTATACCACCCCGCAAAAAAAGCCCATTGTATCCAAGAAAGAACAGTTCTTTTCATTTATGTTAATACCATCACCAAGTTTGAAAGAACCTATAATTTGAGTTTCTCATGGCATAAACCTGTTGTTATTTTACTCTCTTGAATTCTTTCCTGGCTATAAACAGCCATTTTATTTATATTTCTTTGTTTATATTTTGTTAGCAGGACAATACAGAATGGTAGTCAGTGCCAAAGAATCTCTTTTCCAAAGTCTCCAACAATTTCTTGCTGCTTGCTTTTTCTTTTAAGATGTAACTATCCACCAGAGAATGTATTTGTGGTCCATGTCTTTCTTTCTTTTTCCTTTTCCCCTGCTGGGCAATAACCACTTGTTTCATTGTGGATTCATGCATGATTGGCTATTGCCAGGTTACTGCCACTTAACACCTTTGTATATTATTCATGCAATTCTTCCAATTTGTTATAATCTTCACCTTGCATTTGCATTCAGTTTGATATTTATTTCAGATTATTTTTATGTATTTATATATATATTTTTTAATATCTCATTTCCTTCATTTTCCACAATCTTTTCTTTTTCTCTATCTTTTTTATTCTTTCTTTCTTTCTTATTCTTTCTTTTTCTCCTGTTCACCCCCCCCCTCTCTCTCTCCTTATTTTAATTTTATTCATTGGTGCTTCTTTCTTTGCTTTTTTGCTTATTCTTTCTTTTTTCTTTCTTTCACTCCTTTTTTCTCTTATTTACATCTTCTCAGTGTCTTTATTTTGTTTCATTCTGTACCTTTTCTGTAAAAATAAGGTTTTTCAATGAGTTTGCGTGGAATGCTGACATGTATGAGCTGATAGGCTACAAGAAAATGGAAATAAAAATTTTAATTTCTGTAATCTCACTTTTTACTGGCGTTTTCAAAAGAGAATTGGCCCTATATTTCCAAGTGTTGTTTCTTATTTCAAGTCATTCTGCTAGTATTAGTCAAATACTATACAAGCAGTTCATCAGCATAGATACTGAATGTAACCACAAAATTGTCCAAATCATGTAACAGCATAATTAACTCTCCCACAAAATTTAATATCTAAAAAAGACACTAAACTAACTGAGTTTCTTTTTTCCAGGTTTTCAGAAAAGACATTTAGCCATCTTGACACCATTTGCTATAAAAATTGTTGAAAAACCCCTTGAGTTATTCAGCTAGAAAGAGAACAGGTTTAAATCATTTTGTGTCAGCCCCACTGTCTTCCCAAATGAGCAATGGTAAGAGAAAAAAAAATCATTCAGGCCTTCAGTAATGGTACCAACATTCATACTCTGACTTCCATCTTCAAAGTCTATTCAAGAACCATCAAGAAACGATGAATAAGTTTAAAAAAGAGGGGACAGCAGAGTGGAAAACTGGATCAGGAAGTCACAACAGTGAGAGTGATTATCATTTCAACTTCGAGATAAAGAGATCAATTAGAAAAGATCCAACTCAATCCCTAAGATTTTTGAGAAGTGTGGGAAGAATTTTATTATGACAGTCCAAAGAGCAGTGAAAAAAGCACTTGAAAATAAAATCGTATGTGATTTAACATGTTATGCCAGGACAGAAATTTAGAAGGTTAGAGAAGGCAAAGATCATCTTGAATAAGTTGAAAAATGATCTTGGAATAATATATATATATATAACCACTTGTTTCATTGCGGATTCATGCATGATTGGCTATTGCCAGGTTACTGCCACTTAACACCTTTGTATATTATTCATGCAATTCTTCCAATTTGTTATAATCTTCACCTTGCATTTGCATTCAATCCTTTAGTTTATTTCAATCCTTTATGAGCTTTTGATCCTTAGCTATGATTTATTAATGATGAATATGCCATTTTCATTTATGATCGATTTATCTAGATTCTTCTTTTAAGCCTGAAGAGTAATTATACATTCTTATTGCTTAGAGTCCAATAGAGGTATAAAAACCTCAGTGAATTCTAGTAAGATATGTTTAATCTTTTCTAAGATACAACAATTCAAATTTTAATCTAAGAATTAATCAATTTTGCTGTTACATCCAGTGTGTGTGTGTGTGTATATATATATATATATATATATATATATGAAAATATCAGGATTCCTTCTAAGTATTTTCTACATAATAAATTGTTCTTTTCTTATCAGGGTACACAATTTATTACACAGAAAATACTTTAAAGGAATCCTGATAAATATTTTCCTATCAATAGACACATGTCATATACATTACATGCACACATTGTTGTAACCTAGAAAGGGTTACTAAATGAGGAATAACCAAAACAGGGGTTGGAAATGAAATGGTAATCTTTATAACATCAACAAAATATAATACTCGCCAGCAGTGTGAAGTAGGTAAACCACTGCTAGTGATGAACTACTCAGACAGCATATTACCCCCATATACAATAGTGTCCAATGTATTTATGAGGATTGGAACATAGCCATCAGCGTTCATAGGTACGGTATAACACACACACACACACACACATATATATATATATATATATATATATATATATATATATATATATATATATATATAAAGCTTGACATATAAACTGGTAGATACAGGAAGACAAGAGATTATGAGTTATGAATTGTTAGAAGTTTATCAGTTATGTATTTATTTTTTTTTTAATCATTCGCCCTGCCCCAAGCAAAGTGATAATGCAACTAAGAAGAGAATGAGAAGACTTTAGAAGGAACTGGAAACCCTATTCTAACCAGGAAATAAGTGGTAAACCTCTAGTCCTGTTCAATAGACACTGAAGGAGTGTGAACCTGGTGATAGGCAAGTTTTTTTTAAACTTATGACGATGTCTGTTCCCCCCATATATTGGTATAACTGATTTTGGGTGTATATGCCTTGTGTAATGGTTAAAAGTAAATGCATATGAGTAACCAAGTGTTAATAAGTGCAAAATAAGTATTTATATTCACAATATAATGATATAGAAGGATAAGAATAAATGTCCTGGCACATATGAAAGATACAGAGTCCAGGGGGAAATATATATATATATATATATATATATATATATATATATATATATATATATAGTGTGTGTGTATGTATCCAAATATAGTAGTTGCTTCTTGACCATGTGGTGAAGAAGGGTATATTTGTTTTCAATGTTGCAAGGATGGGTTAGCTGTGTAAGGCCACCAGCTAGTCATGCAAAGGTTGTGTTTCATCATTGGGTATGATGACAATATTCAGTCACCCCCACCCCCACGAGGGTGTCATGTGGCACAAGGCCTTTTTAACATGGGCATTCCCGAGCCATTAGGCTTGGCCAAAAAATAGCCCATTTGAACCCGTATAAACGGGTTCTGGGCCGGTTTTACCTCCCCGAAGGAGACTCCACCCTTTGGCGTAGCCTCCTTCGGGTTCCTCCCGCCCGTAGGAAGAGAGTTCAAACCCAGCAGTCTGTTCAAAAGTGAACTACTGACTTTTAATTCATTGGGTATGATGACTGCGACACTGAACAATGTTCAAAATTTATCTACTGTTTTTTGTTGATTTTTCCATCTGTTCATATACACATCTATAAATCCACTTTAAAAAGGCTGTTCACTTCTCATGGTTTTATATCATGGCCATGAAAGCTTTCAGATTGGTTGGTTAATAGTCATCTATTTTTAGAAACGTGGAAATTTTGGTCTCCTTGTAATTATTTGTTTATTTCTTTTCTTGCATCCTGATTTGTGAATGCATTTTGATTGTTGGTCGAACTATGACTTTGTTTGCTTAGCGAATTTTATTATCTATCTATATTTAGAGATGGTGAAGTTTTGTTATTTATTTTTATTTATTTCTCTATCACCACAGAGTAATTGATTTTATTTCATTGGTTTTTATTGTCACATACCTTCCCCACTACCTGCCCAATGTTTGAAAAAAAAAAAAAGGAAAAAGGAGAAAGATGTATCTTGTCACTTTGACCAATTGATTGAGTTAGTCTCAAATGAGGCGGACAAGTTTAAGTCAATTAACAGAGGAAACCAAATTATTTGTCGAATGAATTTTTCATGAGGGCTGGAAAAAAAATAAGTAAAGAAAAATATTTTCTGCTTTTTTTCCAAATCCTAACTAATTTCGCTTTATTTTCATGCTCTTGTACACACACATAATATATATATATATATAAAGGTGTGTGTAGGATGTATAATAGTGTTCAAAATAAAATTGAAAATGATAGGAGAAAGTGGAAAAGCTATAAATGACATGTTTTACTGAATGTCTGTTACTTTCAGCTTCTTCAGGTCAGAATGAAAGTCAAAATTTTGTGTAATGAAAATGTGCAAAAGATGCCAATGCATTTTTCATACGCACTGTTTTGTCTTTCATTCTAACCTGAAGAAACCAAAAGCAACATCACCTTCACACATACACACACATCTATATATATATATATATATATATATATATATATATATATATATATACACACACACATACCTCCCATCTATGGACCTCCCATCAACAGACTTCAGATGCAACAGATAATGTCTGCAGGCAAAATTAAAAAAAAAAAAAAAAATCTGCTGGAAAAAAATGTCCAAATCATCAGTGATGTATTTCAAAATTTGTGGGCGAGTCATATTAGTTCTGAAAGTGACTGCTTAGTGGGGGTGGCAGGCCTTTCAGTTGTAAACAAAAACAAAAAGTGCTATACATTAGTGTGTGTGTGTGTGTGAGAGAGAGAGAAAGTAGCTATGAGGAATCTATTACTTTTGTTTTTTTTTATTAATATACATATATATATATATATATATATCTCTCACTTAAACCGTCTTCAACTCACCTCTCTAAAACTCCTCTCTGTTAACTTTTAATCTCCCACCTTCTCTCATCTGTTATCCCCACACTCTCATACTTACACTCTCTCTAAATTCTATTTTTATTTCCAGAGTTGTTTTTCTGTTTTCTTTTTGAATTTGGTCTGATGAATTGATCGATTTTACGATTCCAATGGAATAAATTATGACCATGGAATAATATATATATATATATATATATATATATATATATATATATACACTATGTAATGTATATGTATATATACTATGTATACATGTTTATTGTATTTACATTGTGATCATAACTACTGGTAGTTACTGTAGTCGTTTTATAATTAGTGTATACAGAATAAATTCCAATAACCAACAATTACTATTCTTAAAAGAGTGCTCAATACAGAGTAGATCAGATATAATTATTTATTTTAAAATTATAACATAAATATGTTATAAAATCACTACAAAATTAGCCATTTTGTTTCAACACCTCCGGAGGTGTTGAAACAAAATGGCTATTTTTGTAGTGATTTTATAACAGTTATGTTATAATTTTTAAATAAATAATTATATATATGTGACGATGTTTAGGTTTTTGGGTTCAGGTGGATTTATGTGATACCTCAAAATCCATCTCCCAACATGTGCCTTTAAAGTGCTACTCCATATTAAATATGCACAGGGAATAAAGGTTTAAGCCTTGATAAAATAATTAAACATTAATAATAATATTAATGATCCTATTGGTTACAACAGGTCAGTAAAGTGTTATGGACTGTATAATGAAATTGGAAAAGAGTTTAGTTCCAAGAGTAATTGACCATGGCTAATTGAATGCTAGCAATAAAAGTTATCTGATGTAATTAAGGTCAATCAATAGTTTTGCATTGGTGTATTTGTATATACTACTTTATTTCCCTTATGTATTTAATTTTGATGTAGTTACCTATCTCGCTTGTTTGAAATTAATACTATGTTTCTCTGGCTTATCTACTAAGTTGAGATGCACTCGACTAATTATGTGGGTGAATATAATATATAAACTCGCTATAACAGAAATTTATGAATTTAATCACAGTATGAGATTCTTATCTATTTATTAGATTGTTCATTTACAAGAATAATTTTTTATTTGTTTTATAGCATTTGAAAGACTAATATAATTAAAACTATTACAATATAGTATTTATCATTTAACAATTAATAAAGAAATACATATGAAAATAATTTTTTATTCATTAAATTATAAGCATTAACTAAATTATTATAATATGTGAAAAATATAAAGAAATTCTTATTATTTACCATTCTGCGATGTTTGAATCAATTGGCAATTAGCTGATGTTTTGCCAACAATTCCAATGAATAATATAATAAATAAATAATATAATAAATACATGGTGTAAATAAACAATTTAATAATCAAATAATTTCTATTATTTTGTTGTCAATCCTCAAGAACAAAGAAAATGTATAAATTCATTTTCATGCATTCAGGTTTTATTACTATTTTAATTCTATCAATATTTTAATTCTATCAATAAAAATTTTTCCATTTTGTTATTCGGCTACCCATTTAGTCCTTCAACCAAGGAAAAATGCATAACCAAATTTTTCCATTTTGTTATTCGGCTACCCACTATATATAAGCTTGTATCAACCAACTACAGCTCAGGTGCATTGGTTATATTATCAGGATGACTGAATATCATTTCCCAAAGAGGATCCTATGTGGGGGAAATCTAGGGAGGCCAGAACCAAAAAGTGTTTCAAAGACCACCTGAAAGTAATGTTACAAGTGCAGTAGTAATTCTGCAAAACTAAAAGTTACAGCAGCCAAACACAAAAATTGAAGGTCACTATTGAATGATTTGAAACTAGCCAAACTCAAGACCAGGAATTTTGCAGACACTAACATCATGATCACATAATGCATGGACCACTGTCACCAGTTGTCAGCATTCAGTCTCCAACTTATAGACGACAATGTCCATCTTAGTTTGTGTTATATGTTCCATGCTAATAGAAATATATACTTGAAAAACACAGTGGAT
>CAHIKZ030000120.1:415000-422500 GCA_903632075.3 Acanthosepion pharaonis | reverse complement strand
GTTTAAAAAAGAGAGAGAAAAGTGGAAAGCAAACCTGGACCAGCAGTTCACAACAGGAAGTGCTAAAGAGATCAATTAGAAAATTTAATTCATATATATATATATATATATATATATAGTGTATAACTGTAAAAGGATAATATGATAAAGATAAAAGGAAAACTTATCTTAGCTCATATGTTTTGTTTCCCTTGATAGTCCCTCAGAGAACAAAAAATGTCGGCTAAGATAAGTTTTCCTTTTACGTATATAATAGGCTGAGTCATGAATAATTGTTTTTAATACAAGTAACTTTTACCTGGTGTCTCAGACAGAAATAAAAATCATACTGGAAACTAAAAACAAATGTTTTATGGAAAAAATTTATTTAAAATATAAATGAAACATTTAAAAAACAAAAATTTCATTGCCTTAGTCAGCCATTATGAAGTTGGTGTTTGAAGTCAGATTTTATAATTGACTTTTGCCCCTTAAGGAACTGTGTTCCTGATCAAACCGTACTCATAAATAATTACATCAGTTACACAACCACATGCTTATCCAGACGTCTTACGTTACACCTATCTGATCACAGCTCCATTAGAACCCATTTAAACACACACACAAACTTACAAAATTAAATAAAAATTTAACTGTAGTACCTTGTCTGTCATTTTTAATAAAACATGCATAAAGGAAGGATTGCTGCCTAAATATACTATATATATATATATATATATATATATATATATATATGACGTCACACATGAAATGGACAAAGTCTAAAAAATATTTTAAGACATACAAATATATATTCTATATATATATATATATATAGAATATATATTTTATATTCTATAAAAAGAATGTATAAACATAAAATGTCTTAAATAATTATCGGACTTTGTCCATCTCATAATGTGTGACGTCATTTGTTTACATTTGATACGTCACGAGCAGATATGAATGTACATGAGATTCCTAGAAGACTGAAGTTCAAATACAGTAAATTCAACCTTGCTAACCGAACGTGCCTCTGTGGCCAAATCAGAAAAAGGCACGTCAAGGTAAAATGACGGTTCTGTATAGGATACAGGTTTGAATCCTGTCAGAGGACGAATATTTTCTGTGAAAATTTCTCAGACATTCAGGCCGGTAAATGTTGTTTAATACTGTTTATTATAAACGGAGCATTGACTTAAATATTTGTATCTATAAAAAGAACGTATAAACATAAAAATGTCCTAAAATATATATATATATTAATCGTCATATCCAAGATGATGTTGAGTAATTTAATGACAGTATGGAAAAAATTCAGTATAATGTGTTTCATCCTGCATTACATAAAATATTTTACATTTTGTCATTCAATTACCTGACATTGTTCTGACATATAGAAAATTACATATCATATTTCAATGCTCCAACAATTTCAGCATTTTCTATTTGCATAATTTTAACCAATATTTGCATTTTTATATTCCCCCTCCCCTTCATACACATACATAATTTGCATAAAACTTTTTCCACTTAGTCATTAATTCTCGCTTATGTTAAAATTAATGTCTGAGAGAAAACTGCTGAATTTCAAGGACACATAAACATATATGAAATTCTTTAGGGATACAAGATATGCTACCCTCAAAAAGTTTTTGGCAAAATGCTCGGTTGTGATGATTTCTTTGGCATGTGTAGCAGAGGATTTCACCTGAGTATCTTATGCTAGCCATTTTTTCTCGCCTATCTTGATATTTATAAGTCTACTGTTTGTTCATTCAAAAATGAACCCTTTATTTAATCTATGGGGGTAGACAGTTCTCATCACATTTCTCATGCTTAGGGATATTGGCTTTTTCTTATTTTTATTCAGTACTGTTTGGTTATTGCTTGCCTGTGGAACTCTCTTTCAATTTCTTGCTTCCCTGACACCTGCATTCTTTATAAGTTTAAATGCAACATCAATGACCATCTTCTGTCTTCCTGAAACATGTTCTTTTATTGTCCTTTCTCCTCAATAAAATCTTCTCATTCTCTTTTTCTTCTAGAAACTCCTTGAGTCTTAGATGCATTATTGCCTTGCTTGGGGTGAAATGATTAAAAATAAGTATATATAGTGAGAAAGAGAAACAGCTTTATAGGAAAATATACAGATAGAATTACATTTCAAACTGAGATATATAATATATATATATATATATATATATATATATATTTGTTTATACACACACACAAACATGCATAAATCTATATTGTATAAAATTATTAAACTTAGTCTCTTAATCTCCTTGTATCAACTTATGAGTGGACATGTAAACATGAATTTTATTCATATATATATATATATATATATATATATATATATATATATATATATATATATATAATATTACTACATATATGCTTAGTATAGCCATTTCATATATATCATAATATGAATATATATGTCTTCATATTGCTATATGGCATATTATATATGGCAATATATCCATTTCATATAAATAAATATATTTAAATGATTATATGTATTAATATGAATATTTATATCTCCATATTGCTACATATATAATAGTATATCCATTTATATATATATATATATATATATATATATATATTGTTGATTATGTGAACATGTTCAAGCTAACAGACATACAATCCTATCTTAAAAAAAGAGTAAGTTTGAAGACATTCTAAAGAATTATCGAATAACAAGACATTTGCATGATATAAAAAAAAAAGCCAAAAGAAGAGGCAAATTCTTCGAAATCTGAATTTTAATGTTGCTACTTTTGGAAGCCATATTGTCCAGTGTTTCATTTGCATGTCATTTAAAATTATCTTTTCTTTCTTAGCACTATTCTCTCTTCATTATGCTAATTTTTATTCATGATGGCGTTTCCATCAGAAGCAATGGCAAAAGATGAGCAAAGAAATATAGAGGATTATTTTTATATCAGAAAGTATAAACAACATTGGGTAAAGCATAAAAATTCCTACAACGTTACACAGCGAAAGAAAATTGAATGAAACAATGTGATTGTGAATGTTGAAAGAAATTGACATTGAGAGGTTTTCATTATGGTAAAAAATATAAATATCTTGATATGTCCTCCTCAGAAAAAAAAAGCATTTCTTTTACTTTTAATATGTTCTGTATTCCCTCCATCAAGATGTGGATGATAATGGTTCTCTACGGCTTCCATTTCTTTTGTCTAGCTAACATTCTCTTTTAACATCTCCAGAATGAAACACCTATCCTTTAATTATGACATAGAACCATTTTTGCCCTCCATCAGAATATCTGAGAGTAAACCTCTGGGAGAGCAACACATTGTGCTCTCTTGGTCTCACATTTTCTCCTGACAAGATGTGGAGCTATTATATTGAATCAGTTGCTTATTGGTTCACAATGTTCTGTTAGACATTTTTTTTTCTTTTCAGAATTCAACTTGCACATTTATAAATCTACCTTTTGTCCAAACATTGAATATTGTTGCCATAACCTAGCCTGGTGCACCTGTTACATATCTTGAGATTCTCGACAAATCCAAATCGAATCTGATCTGGCATCTTAACTTCAGTCACAGTCCCACTATTGTAAGGTGGCTTCCCTCTGTCTTTTTTATTAATATTTTAAGGGTAATCTAATTAATTTAATCTATTTAAATTCCTACAATGCTATGGTGAAATAAAATTGAATGACACAATGTGGTTGTGAACGTTGAAAGAAATTGACATCGAGAGGTCGTTGTCAGGGTATAAAATATAAATATCTTGGTATGTACTCTGCAGGGAAAAAAAAAAGCATTCCTTTTACTTTTAATATGTACCATATTCCCTCCATCAAGATGTGGATGATGATGGTTCTCCACAGCTTCTATTTATTTGTAGCTCCTTGTTTGGCTCATGTTCTCTGCTGACATGAAATGGAAAGATTATATTGAATCAGTTGCAAGGTCAGCTGCTAAGAAAGTTGTTACACTCTGTCGTGCTAGACAATTTTTCTCTACATAATCTATCTTACATATTTATAAGCCTACTAATCGTCCATGATTTGAATATTGCTGCCACATATGGTCTGGTGCTTGTACTATGTATTTAGAGATTCTTGATGAAATCCAAAGAATAATCTGCAATGTTATTGGTCCTGACCTGACATATCAGCTTCAGTCATTTTCCCACTGCTATAAAATAGCTTTCCTGTGCCTTTCTTATAAATACTTTCATGGTAATTGATCTGAGTAACTTTACTCGATGGTATGTAGACTTTATGAATTTAAATGCAGTACTAGATTGGCAGCAAGGTTTCATCATTTTGCAGTTGAATTGGCTAGATATAACTGTAAGTTCTTTGCTGTTTCTTTTCTCATACTTCTTGCTTGTGGAACTCTTTTCCGGTTTCTTGCTTTTCAGCCAACTTTGATCATCAAAAGTTTAAATGCAATGTTAATCATTATATTCTGTCTTCTCAGTTCCTCTTCTTGTTCTCACTTATTATTAATGTTTTTCTTTTTCTCTCACATTCTGTAACCTTTTGTGCCTTAGTGGCTGTATTGCCTTGCTTGTGGTAAAATGATTAAAAAAAAACTTTAATCTGTGTTTATCTCTATACTAGTTCTACCATCCATCTACACAAGCTCATCAGGTAGATATATTGCTGCTTACCTTTACTTTTCTTGCCTTCAACAATTCCTGTGTGTGTCAAATTCTGCAAGACCTTTTTTCTCATTATGTGCACAAGTCCATGTCATTCTCAAAATCTTTCTGTAGAACTGCATCTCAGCTGCTTCAAGTCTCCACTTCATTTTTGGTATAATTATCCAGACCTGTCATACCATATACACAGGGACAAATCGTCCTCATTCATTTCTTATTCAGTTGATAAGGAGACAGCAGACAGTTTGACATCTTCTTCCCAAGAACTATTACTTTGTGAAACAGACGCCTGAGAATATGTTTCCTTGATCACTATGATATTAATCGCTTCAGGTTTAAGGTCAACCATTATCTGTCTTGCATATCTCTATAATCAGCACTTCTTATTTCCTCTACATACATCCATACCACAACCACTTTCAGTAACCCTCCACCTTGAGTTGCTCTTGAGCCTTATATTGGGTGAGCAATAGTGTGTATGTATATATAATATATATATACACACACACACATTGTGAATTTAAGCAGCAATCCTTCTTTTATACATGTTTCATTAAAAATGACTGACAAGGTACTGTGATTAAACTTTTTATTTAATTTTTTGTGTGTTCATAGTTTACTTTTCTGGATTCAAAGCAGAAGTTTTTCATATCTGCGCACTTTCAGCTATTCTTATGGCTATTATCAAGAGCGATTTTTATTTTATTTTTTCAAATTTTCTTTTTTTTATAACAAAACCCACATATTTAGTTAAAAAAAAAAGAAAGAAAATAAAAATTATCCTTGATAATGGCTAAAAAATAATAGCTGAAAGTGTCATATACAATAACATTTGGACAGTTTTTACACACTTTATGTCCAGAAAAGAAAACCCTTATACAGACACAAGAAAAATAAAATACTTAATCACAGTACCTTGTTAGTATTTTTTTTTAAAACATATATATATATATATATATGTGTGTATATATATATATATATATATATATATATATATATATATATATATATATAATTAATACAATTATAAAATTTTTTCACTTAACTGATTGATGTTACCTTCAGCATCTCAACTTCAGACTTTCATAGACCCTCCAGCAATCACTTCGTCCACTTCTTCAGGGTATATATATATAATATATATATATATATATATATATATATATAGTAAACCTATTAATAGCATCCTGAACTAGTTAAAACTTTGGTCCATAACTGGGTCAATTAAGGATGTACTTACATGGAAATTATTCAAAACCTGAAAATGAAGTCGGTCAAGGAAGCAGAGGAACCCCATTTGTAGATGTCACACACAAAATCTTTACTGCCATCCAAGGTCTTTTTTGGATGCCTTCACTTTGGAAAACTATACTGATTCCACGTTGGTCAAACCAACCACACAAGAACTAATCCACTATTAAGGGAACTGGTTGACTTTGTTTGTAAAGATGGTCTGTAATGATGATGACTGCTGAACAGTAGTGGAAGCACTAAGTTAGATTGGTAATCAAACGATGCCTTCTTTCCCCAGAATCTTCAGCAGTCTAAAAGTCTACTGGTGGTGATATTTTATCCTGTCAATGTAAAAAAAAAAAAAAAATGACCTTGACATCTGAAGGAGTATGATCAAACCCATGTAATAGCAACCTTATGTATATAGATACATAGTCATATTTTATGTTGAGGCAGGACTGGGATAATTATCATACAAAGCAAGGTAGGTTCTGCCTGACAGAGGATTTATCATCATGATTTGAGGCAAAGTTTTACAAGGCCGGAAACTCCTTCTGACGTCCAACTCTGACATGGTAGTCTAACTACACCAATTGTTTTTATCGAGTCAGTATATTTAGGAAGGTTGTGATTCAAAGCTTAAGACTCTATTCTAACCACACACCTATATATATATATATATATATATATATATATATATATAGGAAAATGATATATGAATATTTTTATATATCAAGAATAATTTTAGGGGAAAGAAGTATGAAAAAGTGTAAAAAGTTTTTGTATGATGCATTCCTCCTCTAGGACTTCATTGGACTAAATTGATGTTTACATTGATGTGACTACACATGTGCATGAAAGAATGTGGAGTTGAGGTGCCGATAATTTAAAATTTTTAATTTGATATATATGTTTGTGTATATAATATAGCCAATTTCATTTAGATTCTTTTTGTTTATGCTTCCATCACTTTTGTTATTAAATATCCGACATTTTGATGATAGAAGAATGAGTGAAACCTTGTAAGGACCTGGATGCACATTAACTGTGGATGATATAATAGCGATTTAAAATTCCCAGCTTCCTCGACTTTCCTTCATGCACATGTGTAGTTGCATTGGTGTAAACATGAATTTAGTCTGATAAAATCCTAGAAGAGGAAATGCTAAAACTTTTTTCACTTTGTCATACTTCTTTTCCATAATATATATATATATATATATATAAAGGCAGGATGTTTGTGTGTGTAATGAATGCACGGCTGTAATTTTCAATGGATTTGCACCAAAATTTACATGCATATTCTCTAAGTTAGCGGGATGGCCAGGACCAACTTTGCATTTCCCAACTCCCATCCATAGTGGAAATAATCAATTTTTCATGCTTCTACGGCAATTTTCATGTAGTTTGCGGCCGTTTTGTACTGGCCAGATTGAGAACCTATAGCTGGCTGCCACGAATAGGCAGGAAGATTCTATTGGCCAGCGTGAGAGTCAACAGCTGACTGACTGTTAACTAGCATGCTAGCATGCAAAAAAAATATAGCTGCATTCGTCACAAGTGGGAAAAATTTAAATCTGCATGGCACTTTACTCCAATTGGCTCATTCACTTGCTTAAACTCAACATTGAT
>CAHIKZ030000120.1:310000-410000 GCA_903632075.3 Acanthosepion pharaonis | reverse complement strand
CATACATAATGTTTGAGATGATTTTTTAAAAAATGAAAAAGCTTTCTTGAAACTTTCATTTTAGCTTTAATTGAAAGCTAAAGGTTTTAAAATTTTCTATTTCCAGTCAACAAAATACTCTATGGTATCTTTCAAACAGAAATTATATAGACTGGAATCGATTTTTTTTTTTTCAGTAAAATCGGCCATTTTGATAGATTTGTGAACAAAAGTTAATTCTCAGATTTAAAAAAATTCCAAAAATAAAATATATATTTCTAAAAAATTATTTGGAGAAAATTAACGAATTTAAAGTTTAATTAATCTGATTTGAAACAAATATTACTTAATTATAGCATAAAATGTTGTATACAAGCATTTCTTTATTTCTTGTTTTTCTGGCATTTTAATTGATTCATTTACAGCCAATTGACCGCTGAACATGTTCATAGTTAAGTATGATGGGACAAACAAAGTTTATAAGGAGGGACAACCCTTAAAACATATGACCTTTTTAATGATAGATTCATCAATTTATACATACTTCAGAAATTCTGCATGTATCTACACATACAGAAACAAGTTGTAATTCTTTTAAAAATATTTGGGTTCGTCAGATTTTAATAAGCTTTACAACATAGGATTAGTAAATAAAGTTTTACTTAATAACAATATTTCCTAAGAGTTATCGCATTGAAACTGAATTTTAAAAGATTTAAAATTTCATAAATTATTTAATTTAAAATTGCAAAAAATTAAAACACATCTTGTAAAAATTCATTTTTTATCAGAAAATTTTTTTTTTTCTTTAGACAATATTGTCTTTAATATATATTATTCATAAAAGCAATTAAAATCTTCTATAATTAAATAACGTTTTAGTTTTATTGCAATTTTATTTTTTGATTCCGAACAGATTTTTCAGTAAGATGGGGTCTGATTAAAAAAAAAAAAAATAAAAAAAAAATTAGTGATTTAAATTCTTCAAAGAATTCTACTTTTAAGTAATATAGTCACTAAAAGTTATCTGGTTGAATTTCTCGAGTTTTCATAAAATTAAGTGGGTGAAATACATGTAAAAAAAAATATTTTTAAAAATATTTTCTAATAAAACATTTAAAAAATAATTTCATTCATTTATGAAAAAGTCCTGAAAATTTCATTAAAATCTAACACTAACTTGATTTTTACAAAGATTTCCAATTTAATGTGTCTGTCATTACAAAAAAGAGGCAAAAATTTGAGATGCTAAAAGTGAGTACCTCTGCTGACACAAGAAAAACAAGTTATTTAATCAAAATTTCAAATATTCTAAAATGGAGTTAAAAATGTCATTAAATATTCACACAATTCTTTGATCCTTCCTCTCAATAATATAAAGATTTTGACAGTAAACACTATGTTTTCATTAGATTTGGAGCATGTTTTGCTCACAGTATGCTGATTTTTTAGCAATTTTGTGAAGGTGCCTATATATAATATAATTACATGCAATGAGAAATGGATACTCTTTGACAACAGTGGTTAGATGCAAATGAATCACCAAAACAATACCCAAAACCTCCACTGCATCCTAACAAGTTAATGGTTACTGTATGGTGGTCTTTCAAAGGGGTTATTCATTATTCATTCTTGCATCAAGAGTAAACAATAACAGCAACCTCATATTGTGAAGAAACTGAGTGTATGTACAAAAAAATTGAAAAAGAAACATCTTAAACTTGCAAGTAGGGATTGTACAATTTTTCTGCATGACAATGCAAGACCACATACTTTTCAATCTACTGTCCAAAAGTTGCATAGCCTGAATTATGAAATTTTGCCTCATTTTCCATATTCACCTGATATCTCTTCTACTGATTGTCACTCAGTTAAACATTTTGAGCTTTTCATATGCAATAAAATATTCTCCAATAAGGAAGAGGTAATCAAAGCATTTGAACTGTTTATCACATCAAAAGATGAGAATTTTTTTTTAAAGATGTGATCAAGAAATTAGAAATACTTTGAAGAACAGTCATTTATCAACATAGTACCTATTTCAACTAAATAAATGAGTAATTTAAAATTTCAGTGGCGTTTTATTCATATCCTATAAAGTGCGTCATTTCATGTGTGTCAACCTAATATATATGGCAAAATTATATGAGAAAGTGGAAAAAGTTTACTAGCAACACGTTTCATCCTTTTTGTTATGTTAGTACGACTATACATGCACGCGAACAAGAGGTGCTAGGTATATTAGAATTTATTCTTTTTAGCTGGAATAGTGAATATCTCTCCTACTGATTGTCACTCAGTTAAACATTTTGAGCTTTTCATATGCAATAAAACATTCTCTAACAAGGAAGAGGTAATCGAAATATTTGAACTGTTTATCATATCAAAGTATGAGAATTTTTTTTAAAGATGGGATCAAGAATTTAGATGTATGTTGGAGAACAGTCATTCATCAACATGGTTGCTATTTTAACTAAATAAATTATTTATTTAACATTTCAGAAGCATTTTATTCATTTTCTCTAAAGTGCATCATTTCATGTGTGACAACCTAATAGAGGTATTGTTGATAGGATTCAGTATTGTATTGAACATGAAGGCGAACATTTTGAACATGTTAAAATAGTTTGTTAATCATAACAAATCATGTTTGGGACACTTCTACATGGTGTAATGATTAACAAACTTGTCTTGTTAGCTCAGTTATGACTAAATAGTGAGTACAATCCTCACTGGGTGCCCCAAACCTTCAGCCTTGTTCCACATCTAAGCTATGCCATAACAAATCATGTTGTTTTGATGGGACAATACTTATAAATTTTCTTAAACTTGTTCTTCTTTATGTGCTGAGTCCCCTCAGGATGTGGTTGATCATGGCTCTCTCCAACTTCCTGTCCTTTGTAACTTTTAATTAGCTTTGTCTTTCTGTTATTTCTCCTAAGCCCTGTTTCATTATCCATTTACTCAAGCTCATTAAGTATGTTATGTGTTGCTTTCCTCTGTCCTGTGAGTATCAGATTTTCCAAGCCCACCTTTCTCATTATGTGCTCCAGAAACCTCATCTGTCTCTACCTGACATAAATTATTAGTTTCCTTTTTGTTTCTATTTTCTCCTGAACTTTGATGTTGTTCACAGGTATCCTCAGCATCCTTCTTTAGAACTATATTTTTGTTGTTTCATGTCTCCTCTTTATCTTTGAGGTGATTGTCCAGTACTCACTGTCATGCAAGAGGACAGATATCATGTAGCAGTTTAGTACTCTTTTCCTTGTTTCTAGCAAAATTTTTCTATTTCTTAGTACTCTGCTCAGCCTTTTGGAAGGCATCTTCAGCTAGCCCAGTATGCCTTTTGATTTCAGTGGCGTCTTTCTTTCTGTCCTCTGTTAAAAGACAATCCAGATGTTTAAATTTTCTTAAACTACTGTAATTTATTTTTTTTCAATAAAAGTTAATGAATAAAAAAAAGGTGTTGCTTTTGCCTCGCCCTGGATATATGGCTTGGCACTGCTAAGATTTGGGAGGGTCTTCCGTGTCTGTTGCAGTCACTCAGATGGTTGGTGAGGCCAAAACAGGAGTTGTGTGCTTTCTGCATCGACTGCAAGACAGGGGAGGTGTTTGGCAGTCCCTGGCCTGGAGAAGCGGCATGTTTTCTTCTACTCTCTTTATTGATCCCTTGATGCATTGTATAAAGTTCGATATGGTTTCTGGAAAAAAATAAAACGTAAAACTTGAACAAACTCTTATTCGTTTTGTGCTGATTGATTTCCAATTTTATTTTCAAAATTTATTCACATGCAGAGAGAATTAATCACGTCCTATTTGCAACCGCAACTAAATTCATTAAATGATGATGAGCCAAGGATTAACAAAGAATGAAACGGCAAGTGGTGGTCAGTTGTTGACTTTTGTTGCTTGACTGGACAGAACTGGACTGGCAATAACTGATCGAAAAATATCTTCTGTCATCATCATCATCATCATGCTTGTTCTATTGTTGTTGTTGTTATTGTTGGATGAGCGTGCAGGGGTCAGGTGCATGTGTGAAGAAGGCTGTTGGCTAGTTGCCATAGAAGCAGGAATTGCTTGTGGCTGGTCAGAATTTGGTGGAGGGAGGTCTTGGAGAGAACAGAAAAAGAATGATAGATTAACAGATAAAAGTGATAGGGAGAAGTGGATTATATAAAGGCTGAAATAAAACTGGAAAAGACTGTAGGATACAGTGTGTGTGTGTGTGCGCGTGTGTGTAAACGCACACACACACACACACACATATATGAAAACAAAGAAAAAAATATACATTTTTGCATTGTTAGACTCAGCCACTTATTTGAATAGAAGTTCAAAAAATGAAAATAAGAAAAGGAAAAATAAAAATTAAAAACTTTTTTAGCCCTCATTAAGAGGATGTATAATGTACACACACACATATATATATATATATATATATATATATATATATATATATGTGTGTGTGTGTGTGTGTAAATATATATATATATATATATATATATATATATATAAAATATAATCTACATACAAACATATATTATATATAATGCATAGACACACATATATGTATAATATGTGTGTGTAGAATATATATATATATATATATATATATATGTGTATGTAAAAATATAATCTACATACAAACATATTATATATAATGCATAGACACACATATATGTATAATATGTGTGTGTATATATATATATATATATATATACATATATATCTATACACATATTATACATATATATATATCTATACACATATTATACATATATATATATATATATATATATATATGTACACATATATAATAATAATGGACTCTCCCGTCGGTTTCGATGTATGAGGATCTGCCAGCTTATTGATTCAGTTGTGAAAGTTTGTGCGATAATCTTAAGTGGCATTTAAGACCCGCTAGTGATTTACAAAGGAGGCCACATATGGAGCAACTGTGAGGATTGTGAGATGAGATCACTGTTATATATATATATATATATATATATAGTAATCCACATACAAGCCTGTTTCACTGTATCACAGCTCCTCACTGTGACTAGACACCTGATTGCTTCAAGCCAGGATTGAAACCAGACTGATTTGACATCAGTCAGATATCTTACCCCTAGGCTATCATTGCATGGCATAAATTCAAGGGAATTTTAATGTTTTTTTTCTCTATATGAAATATGTCAATGGCAAGAGAACTTGATTCGTACTTGAAGAGTAATGCTTAATAGCAGTAAGAACCGCTGTTTTTAAAACCCCCTTTCTCTCTTGAGAGCTCAACCGGATTTCAGGGAGCATATATTGTCATACATAACATATACAATATATATATATATATATATATATATATATATATGCACACATACACACACAGATTGCCTAAATTTTAAGGCCAATCAAAATAAAGAAAAATATATTTTTGCATTGCTAGTCTCAACCGCTTATTTGCGTAGAAATGCAAAAAATAAAAAAAGAAAAAGAAAAATTTTCAAAAACTTGTGACTCTGACATTATCACTAAAGTTGTGTGTATGTATATATATATATATATATATATATATATATATATATATATATGTTCTGGACAATAAAAATAATGAGAAATTAAAAAATTCAAATATTCAGACACACTGGGTTGTATATTTATATTTTTTGTTTTATTACTTAAATTAGATTTCTCAACTAGTTTCGGCCAGCATGATTACTTAAAATTTGCTATGTGTAAGTCAGAGAACTGCTCACTATCACATCAAGTGGATTTGTGTACAAACACACACAATCTATCTATCTATCTATCTATCTATCTATATCTATATATATATATATATATATATATATATATATATATATATATAAGAGAGTGAGAGAGATGTTGGATGAGATGCTATTTCTTTCCTTAGTTCCAATTTACCATTTCCACTGCAGAAAAGAAAGTCAAAAAGAAAAAAAAAACAATTTGATTGCACCAAAACAACAGTGATATTAGTGCTATATCATTGGAAATCCTTCGTTTGCAATAAATCGTATTGATTGGTCAATCCAACCCAGCCACAACCACATACCCCCACAAATGGAAACATGATGGGACTGTAATTACTTAGCAGCAAGAAAATCAATACCACCACCACCTTACAAAAAAAAAAAAAAAAAGAGAAGGAGAAAAAACCCTTAAAAATAAGTGGAAATATATTGATGTATGGAATGTTAAGACTGACGCCTGGTTTTGGAGAATTTGGAGACCGTAAGGAACATTAGGTTGCTCATGTATCTCTGATTCCAGCAATTAGGAAAAAAAAGTCTTCAATTTCATCTCATATACATGACTCTATCCTTGTCTCGCTCATATTAGACTGTAACCATTTTTGCTTCTGTTTCCTAGTAAGACCGTGAATCGCTGAGACTTTTAAGCCTGTGAAAATCCACTCCCTATTACCGCTTTTGAAAATAACAGCTGTTTTCCCTTCTGGATCTATCACTATACATTTTCATTTCCTCCTAAGAATATTTTAGTTAAGTTTCATTAATTTAGCTATGTTGAATATAAATCTTATAGGACAAAAGTTATAATTGTGATTGGTAGATATAAGTTCAATCCATAGTCAGGCATTGGTATGGTTTATACATGAGTTTATAACTATGGAAGACTGACCTGGGTGTCATCTTGCCCAATGGCAAATAGGACCCTGATCATGTGGGCCCCCTATATGAAATAAAATTCCAATAATGAAGCAAACACAGATGACTGTTTTAGTAATAAAAAAAAAATAAGAAAATCTTAAAAAAAAACATCTACATACTAGCAGTTACTCAAGTATAATGTGAGCAGACATTTTCGAAGCTCAAGATCATAAAGACAAGGTTAAGAAATTCACTATTTGAGGAGAATTTGGAATCCTGCATGTTGCTATCTATTGAAAAGGAATAGTTTGATGAATTGAATGTAGAAGTAATTACTGGCAGATTCGCATAATCATTGTAGTGAACAAAAAAGATTCTTCTTAATACAGTGAACTGCATGCAATGATCTATTGCGCTTTTGAACTGTTAATGTGTACATTGTGCAATAATCTTTAAAAATATAAACCAATTACATAATATTAATAAAACTAAATAGAAAATTCAGTTATAACATTCTTTATTTACATTTGGTATCTACTGCCAATAATATATACAGTGCATCCATAGTCAGACATTGGTATAGTTTATATATGAGTTTATAACTATGGCAGTCTGACCAGGGTGTCGTCTTGCCTGATGGCAAATAGGCCTCTGATGGTGTGGGTCTCCTATATGAAATACAAATGCAATACTGATGCAAACAAAAATGACTTTTTTAGTAATAAAAAGAAATAAGAAAACCTTTATAAAATCTACTGCACACTATCATGTCCAATTTGAGGACATTTTCAAAGCTAAAGGTCATAAAGACAAGGTTAAGATTTTCACTATTTGAGGAAAATTTGGGATCCTACATGTTGCTATCCATTGAATAGGAATTGTTAGATGAATTGGATGCAGAAGTAATTATTGGCAGATTCAAACAATCATCATTGCTCTTAATATTGTAGATTGCATGCAGTACAGTCTACAATATTACGAGCAATTGTTATTAAGAGTTATTGTGATTTTGAATTATGTGTAAACTGTTCAGTAAATTATTTAAAAATATCAACCAATTACTAAGAATTAAACAAATAAATAAGAATTTCACTTATAACATTCTGTATCAACATTTGATATTTACTGCCAGTAAAATGTACAATACATGCTCTCTGTAATTATTAAGAAATACATATTTTTCCACAAAACAATTGTACCTCTTTTCTATATATAAATCTTGAAAATTTGGTAGATATTGATTCAGATTATACTCAAGTCCAATGGTCAAGTTTATGTTTGAGTTCCTTAGGAATACCAAGCAGACATTTGACTATCTCATCTTTGAAGGTTGGGTTCACTTTTGGAGTCCTGCTGTTAGTGTCCATCACCTGCTTACAAACAGGAGAATGGACACGATGAGGGAATGTAACAATCTGTTTATTTTTTAAAGTGGGCCTTTCGTCTTTCCAGATCGGTTTCAACTATAGCCGTTATTGTCAAAACACTTCTCACATTGACTTCTAGTTTGAATTCATCTTGGCTAATGATTGCGCCAAAGGTATTTTCCATGTAATAACCTCATCCACATGTAAAAAAAAAGGGCTAAAAATAATAATAATAATAAAAAAGCCAACACTCAGTAACATCAACTATGAACACAGCCACAATGTGCTGACCTTGTTTGGAAAATAAAAATAAAATATCCTATAATTCTAGAGCAGTGGTTTTCTGCCAGGGTTTTTGTCAAAACACTTCTCACATTGACTTCTGGTTTGAATTCATCTTGGCTAATGATTGCACCAAAGGTATTTTCCATGTAATAACCTCATCCACATGTAAAAAAAAAAAAAGGGCTAAAATAATAATAATAAAAAGCCAACACTCAATAACATCAACTATGAACACAGCCACAATGTGTTGACCTTTGTTTGGAAAATAAAAAAAAAATATCCTATAATTCTAGAGCAGTGGTTTTCTGCCAGGGTTTTTGTCAAAACACTTCTCACATTGACTTCTGGTTTGAATTCATCTTGGCTAATGATTGCACCAAAGGTATTTTCCATGTAATAACCTCATCCACATGTAAAAAAAAAAAAAAGGGCTAAAAATAATAATAATAAAAAAGCCAACACTCAATAACATCAACTATGAACACAGCCACAATGTGCTGACCTTGTTTGGAAAATAAAAATAAAATATCCTATAATTCTAGAGCAGTGGTTTTCAGCCAGGGTTTCGTGGAACCCTAGCATTCTGCCAGTAAAGCCCAGGGGTTTCGCAAGAAGTTACACAAGTATTATGATTGAAAGTAATTTTTATTGCAGGGGTTCCTCGAGCCACTGGAATGTTTCCTTGTGGTTCCACTCCAGCAAAAAGGTTGAAAACCACTGTTCTAGAGACACACATCCATGCATTCAGTTAAAAATTAAAATAAAAATCATGTTTGATAAGGGTTAAAAGAAAAACGTGCTTAGACATACAGAACACTTGGACAGTTTTTACATATTTTATGTCCAGAAAAGAAAAAAAAAATTATACAAACACAAGGAAAATTAAATACAAACTTAAAGTACTTGTCAGTTTTCTTTAATGAAAGTTGTGTAAAAGTGAGATTTCTGTTCAAATATACAATTTTATATATATATATATATATGTAAGCAAATACATGGATATAAATCCAACTAATTCAAACAGATAAAACAGAGTTAAAATCTGTTTGAATTAATGTTAAAATAAAGTTGCTCTTATGTCCATTGTCTTTTGTGTTAAATTGTTATAAGTTATAATGTTAATTATGTTTAAATGAAAATGTCCATGAAGATGGTCTTAAATAGACCGAAACGTCCGACGTCGACTTTATTTTAACATTAATAATGCATATTCAGAATTTTGTTTTTTCTGTATTTTTCTTTCATATATATATATATATGAGCAGGATAAAAGATCTGCATACATGCACAAATAATTGCATATACATATAAATATATTTCTTCCTCAGATGTTATAAATACAGTGCTCAATATTATGAAACAGAGGTATAAGTATATATTAGTGAATATACATAATATCCAATGTCAATAGTACAACTGAGTTTCATGAGTTTAAGCAATCTTCATGTGTGGATCAACGCCTTAAGATTGCATAAACTCCATGAAACTCTGAGTCATGTTATCAATGTTGGATATTATGTATATTCACTAATATATATGTATCTATGTATGTATGTATAGGGATCAAGAATTATGATATATTATTATATTGTTTCCAGTACTGTATATTTCTGCATTTAGATAAGACGTGGTAAAAAAGTATAGCAAATTTTCATGACTTTATCCTATACGTATAGCATATGACAACTGTGTATTGATTATATAAAGGTGGTGTTATTGGAAATATTGTTACTTATTGTGTCCTTAAAAATTCATAATAAACGAAACAAGAAAACCAATTCTAAGTCATATTTTTCCTACGCAAAGAAAAAAAAAAGAAAGCATTGTTTTGTTTACATTTCATCATATGGTCTCTTGCGAATACTGATTCTTCTTCTTCTTCTTTTCCTATATCTAAACAGTTACAAACAACCTGGTATGGCCATTTACTTATCATCAACAATCACAAAATACCGCTAGTAACAGTATGATACATTCCATTGCTGTGAATGCAATCATAACTCAATGTTTACATTTTCTCAGCTGAGCTTGCATGAATACAAGTTGATCTCATTGATACAGAATTATTCTTTGAATAGACAATTTATTATGAAGTTATACCAGTAATATATAAGATAGAAATGGTTTTATTAGTTTTATTATCAGTTTATTTAATAATGTGAACCTCTACATGTACATTATTGGTTATCGCACCAAGGCCAAGATTAGCCTACTGACAAACAAATATTTAGCTGTCCCCCCCCCCACGTCGGGTTGCATGTGGCACAAGGCTGAGTTTTACGTGGTCACCCGAGCCCGTAGGCCCGGCCAAAAATATAGCCTTTGACTCGCCTAGGCGGGTTCGAGAGCTGTCATAACCTCCCCGAACGAAACCTTGCCCTTTAATACAACTACAAAACAAACTACTGACAAACATCACTCACAATATAAGGTTTCTTTTTTAGAATTGTAGTGTAAGACGACCCCCAATTTTTAAGGATGATTTTTGGGATTTAAAGGTCGTCTCATATGCGGAAATATACAGCATATGTATGTATGTGTATTTGTGCTTATATGTTGATAATTGCCTGTGTTAAATTATATTTTAATTCCATTGTCTTCTGTCTGCTTCAATCTGTTCTTTCACTGTCCTCTCTGTTTCTATAATTCTCAGTTACTCCTTGCATCCTAGTGGCTTTATTGCCTTGCTTGGGGTGAAATGATTAGCAAAAGCTATGATCTCCAAAATTTTAAATGCAATGTCAATCATTATATTCTGTTTTCTTGAACTCTGTCCTTTTATTGTCCTCTTTCAATGAGCAAAAATGATGATTACTGAACATTTAGCAAAAGATAAAGATTGTTGTGAATGTAATCGTAACTTGATATTTATATTTTCTCAGCTGAGCTTTCATGGATAAACAAGTTGATTTCATTAATATGGAATTCTTCTTTGAATAGACAATTTATTATGAAGTCATGCCAGTAATATATAAGGTAGAAATGGTTTTATTTTATTATCAGTTTATTTAATAATGTGTATCTCTACATGTACATTATTAGTTATCACACCAAGGCCAAGGTTAGCCTACTGACAGACATCACTCACAATATAAGGTTTCTTTTTTAGAATTGTACTATATGATGGCCCCTAATTTTTAAGGATGATTTTTGGGATTTAAAGGTCGTCTCATATGCGGAAATATACAGCATATGTATGTATGTGTATTTGTGCGTATATGTTGATAATTGCTTGTGTTAAATTATATTTTAAGTTTTTTTGCTAGTAAAAGAGTTACATATACTCAACTTTTGTTTAAGGGTTTAATTATGATAAAAAGAAAATAATAACTGCAAGGAAACTAAGATACATAATGAGGAAAGAAGGCCTGGGAAATTTAACACTCATAGAGTGAATTGCTTGGCGGATATAAAAGAAGAGAGGAATAGTAAAATGGAAAGAGTTACTTAGAATAAGGAAAGACAGGAGGTTGTGGAGAGCCATGATGGCTGCCATTTTGTAAGTACATGGCATATAAAAGAAGAATGATAAAATTGCAATCTGGCGAAATACAAAAGCATAGAAATGCTGGCATGGATACAAAGCAGAAAGGAAAAAAGAAAGTGTTGATGCAATTGTTGGAAGGAATACCAATTTTCGATAATCGACGGGGCAGGAAGAAATTTGGTTAGAAGGAAGGAAAGTCTGTTGAAAACCTCTTCCTCTCGTGAAAGGAAAAACAAATTACCAAGTTTAGAATAATTTTACAAACCCGAGAGTAAACAATATTTATCGTGACCTTCAGTAATAAATGGAGGAGAAAAATTCAAATTTGAACCAGTATACATGCCCTTGATCTGAGAATTGTTTTAATTTGCAAACTAAATGAAAATCCCCCAACAGAACTGAAGGAAGAGGAATAATTTCTAAAATTACACAGTTGTAAACAAGTTCAGATTATTTTAACATTTTCTTGATTTGCCCGCTAATGCCCTTTCTATGTAATTTTAAATAAAAGTAAATAAATGAAAACTACAGTAATAACTGAGAAAATATAATTTTCCACCAGTGTCTCTCAGGAGGAATTAAGAATTTAGAGAAAAAGGACTGTTTGAAAAATAGATTTTAAAAAAATAAGGAGAAAAAAAAAAAAAGAACATTATTCGGACTATTGTCCTCATCTTTGTCGCCATATTTATTACAACGTTTCGGCCATTGTACACTCTGGCTTTCTTCAGGTGGTTGGAATGTTGAACTTAACCCTAGACTGTTCTAGTTCCACATGCCATGTTTAATGGATTCAGTTATCTTCTGTTAATTTCCTTCTGAAAATTCTCCACCGGGTATTGAACCCACACTCTTTGGGTTCTGTCACTGGATCTAACCAATGCCTTTATCCACTGTGCCATGTGTCCTTGAGCACATCTGTATAAATTTCTGGGTATTATAAACCTAATGTCTTCAACAGCTATTTTTTTACCAGTGTTCATATTGCAATTTTTTGATGCTCCCATTCATGTTTTTACCAGAGCTCATATTGCAAATTTTGTTGTTATTATCGCTTTTCTCTGGCACTCCTTATTACTGGTTCCCATATTGTATTCATTTCTATGCTTGGTCAGCTCAGGAGATTTTTGTGGCCTAGCATATGTGCTGATTTCTTAAGTTTATGAATTTTGAGGTTGTATGATATATCTACTTGTGTATAAGTTAACTTCATGTAAAGTGAATTTTTTGGGGATGAATTTTAACCCCTCCAGAAAAAAAATTATCAGTGTTTAGTGCAACCAGTCACTGAATATGCATGATTTTTAACCTCTTCAAATAATCACCTGTGTATAGTGTGACCTCCTATATTATGTGTAAAAAAAAAAAAAAAAAAATGATAAAAAAATCACTATACTCGAGGATATATGGTGGCTGGATTGATATCTCTTGTTGAATGTTGATCTGAAATTTTCACTGTATAATGGTGACTGTCTAATATCAAAAACTGAATTAAACGCACTGACAGGGAATGAGATTATGTTGAAAATAAACATTTCTAATGTCAAATATATACTATTTTTTTTTTCGTTTGAAAACTTTCAAAAAAGCCAACAGCTAAAATGGATTGCATATGCTTTCTTGTGATCTGTCTGTTCTGGCCTTCATTGGATTATTATTATTATTATTATTAAAATGCATTTAACTTTATAACTTAGTTTTAACTATGAATTGTTGAAATTTATTCATTGATCTGTGATTGATTAAAGGGGCTGAAGGTGACGCAACAGTTATCAGCACAGTAAATGGAATTGATAGCCAGAGTTCAAATTCCAGCAGATTGCATTGATTCATACTCATGAATGATTCCATAAATTCAACATGGGATAACATAGTTGTGCTGACTCAGCTCCTTAATCTCATCTTGAAGAAGGACAACTCTATAGAAATTACTCTCCATGACTTTTCTCATGAACAATTGTGGAAGTACACATTTTACAGGTATTAAAAGAAAAGGAAGTTGTGCAGATCCATGATTACCTGTGTCCTTAGAAGACAATAGATTAAAGAATGAAAGGCAAAGATTGAGGTATTTGTAATGTTCTTGATTCAAGTTAGAAATGTCTCAAATGGCTGACCTTAAAAAGATTTCCCCACCTCTTTTACATTTCTCATCCTTAACTTTTTTATTGCTGAGCTTGGCTTCCTGCTGATTTATAAAGCAGAGCAGTCCAGATAGACATTCTTGTGTTTGGGTCTAGGCTTTTTTCTCTCCCTCTTATCAGAACTTGGTCTTATTTTGTTTCCTTTTAGTCTGATGGACAAACCCCAAACATCAGTTTGAGGAGTGCAGTCAAAACTGACTGAATTCTTTCTCCTTTTAGGCAATCCTGTATGAACTGATACATACTGCTTAAACAAGTTACTTGACTCATGCTTTGTCTATGCAGGTGTGTTTAAATATTTCTCTCTCTCTTTCTCTTTGTTTTTTTTTTTTCTCCCTATTCTCATTGTTTGCATCTATTTCATCTCCTTGGTCTCTTTCTCCATCTTTTTCTCTCTATCCAATTATTTTCTCTCTCTCTGTCCCTTTTTTTCAATGTATACAAATACATATACTAGATTTGCATGCAAGATTATGCACACCTACTTAATTTATTACCTACAATATACTTTATAATATCTGTCTATATTTCTGAGATGAGTTATTATTTACATTATTTGGACTATGGTCCTCATCTTTATTGCTATATTTATCACAACATTTCAGCTGTTGTACACTCCGGCCTTCTTCAGGTGGTTAGAATGTCAAACTGATTCCTTTATTTCACTTGCTGGGGTAGACTGTTCTAGTTCCACATGCCATGTCTAATGAATATCAGTTATCTCCCGTTAATTCACCTCTGCAAGTTCTCCACTGCCTAAACCAGGTATTGGACTAACACTCTTTGGGTCCTGTCACTGGATGTAACCAATGCCTTTATTTATTGTGCCATGTGTCCTTAAGGACAGGAAGGCCAGATCGTACAATGGCTGAAATGTTGTGATAAATATGGGAACAATAAAGAGGACAATAGTCCAAATGATGTAAATAGAATATGCTTTATGCTCAGAACAATACGATGTTCTTCTCCTTTTATGTGCTATGTCCATTCATGGCTCTCCACAACTTCATATCCTTTGTAGCTCTTAGTAATGTTTATTTTCTATATAATAAATGCAAATGTCAGTGTGTCACTGTGTCACACTTTTTCAACTTGATTCCTAGAGAATGTAGCCCACCATACCATACCATTTAGGAATCAGGTTGATTCTCTGAGCAAATTAAAAACATTCCAGGCTGGATCCAGGCCCGCAATCCTGAAATTATGGATCCCCAAGTTTTCATTACTGCGATTGTTTGCAGTGAATTTTTCGTTATCTCCTGTAATTTTATGACAAATTTATGAAAGTCTAATATTTGAAAATATTTGTACTTAGCATCAAACGAACTTTCCTCTATGGTACCTAGACTTTATGAATTTAAGCACAGTACTAGATTTGTGCCAAGGTCTCATCATTTTATAGTTGAATTGGTTAGATATTTGAAGATATTTGTACTTAGCATCAGAAATATACGTAATGAGGAAAAATTACTTTGAGTATTTGTTACTCGTAGGACATATTGAAGGTAAGAGGACAAAGGGAACAGCAAGTAACCAAGGAAAGTTCATTCACTGTGTTGTATTAGACAATATTTTGCTCCAGAATCTATCTTATGTATTTATAAGTACACTATTCATCCATGCTTTGAATATTGCTATTGGATATGGTCAGTTGCTCTTTAGAGATTCTTGATAAAATCTAAAGAATTGCTAATGTTATTGGTCCTGACCTGGCATCTCGGCTTCAGTCACTTTACCACCACCACAATGTAAGTTCCCTGTGCCTTTTCTATAAATACTTTCATGGTAATTGTTCTGACAAACATTCCTCTATAATACCTAGACTTTATGAATATAAGCACAGTACTAGACTGGCGTAGAGATCTCATCATTTTCCTGTTGAAATGGTTAGATGTAACCATAAGTTCTATGCTAACAGTTTCTTCTATCGCACTTTTGGGACTCTCTTTGGGCACCTTGTTTCCTTGTCAACTCTGGTCTTCAATGATTTAAAGGCAATACCAATTGTCATGATCAGCATTAATTTTTTTTTTTATTGTTTTCTCTTCTTAATTGTGTTTTTTTTTTTCTCGTATTCTCTAATACTCAGTAATCCTTTGTGTCTTAGTGGCTTTATTGCCTTGCTTGAGGTGAAATGATTAAAAGAATAAAGAAAAATAGTGAGATAGAAACAGATATATATATATATATATGTAGATGGATGCTCCTGCTATACATTTAGAGATTATTGTTAAAATTCAAAGAAGAATTTGCAAGGTTATTGGTCCTGAGCAGGTACTTCAGCCACTTTCCCCTTGTCGTAATGTAGCTTCCTTGTGTTTTTTCTATATTTGATAGTAATTGTTCTGTTGAACTTTCCTCAATGGTACAATTGTTATTTTATCCCCCTCCTCCACCAGAGACATGATTTGTTCATATTGGGATTAGTTAGGATTTTCATAGACATTGAGATATTATGGTGGATGTTGTTAGAATGGTAAGAATGCATTGTTTTGGTGTAAGGAATATTGTGGTGTGTTTGGGTCAGTGATTGTGGCTAGTTAAGTTTAATGTTAAGACAGAAGACCGTCCTTTTACCCTCATTCCCCATTTTGGCCTCGGGCCACATTTTCTAATTTTATAAAATAAATAATAATACTTTCCTCTATGGTACCTAGACTTTATGAATTTAAGCACAATACTAGATTGGCGGCAAGATCTCACCATTTTATAGTTGAATTGGTTAGATGCAACCATAAGTTCTATGATAACAGTTTCTTCTATTGCACTTCTTGCTTGTGGAACTCTTTTCCAGCTTCTTGCTGCTCAGTCAGTGTCATTCATTATCTGTAATTTTAATTGTTGTTCTTTTATTATTCCTTCTCCTTAATAGAACGTTTTCTTCTCTTATATTCTCTAACACTCAATAATTAGATTCTTTAACAAATGTGACTGGATCTTTGTCTATGTCCTCAATTTGTCCCAGTACAAAAGAAATGTCTTTCTCTGGATTTATGACAAACTAGCAGCATGGCCCGGCGTTGCCCGTGCTTGATTCAAAAATCGTACGACTCATACAGCAATCACTATCACTTGACTTGAAATATTTTTGCCCTTCCTTGCCTTTAAAGGAGTGCCCTTTGCTGTGCTGATGTTGCTACATGCCTTACTTCTTGCTTATCTCACACTGCAAATTTTTTCTAAGCTCTATACTAAACATTAAATCTGTTACAAAAAAAGAACTAAACAAAATGAACACAAAACGATCAGCTTTAAAAAAGGACTTGTAACTGGAAAAACCAAATGAAAAAAGAATGTTAACAACAAATACTTTTTCACACCCAACCCAGTTCTGCGGAATCAGAATCAATGTTGAGTTTAAGCAAGCGAATGAACCAATTGGAGTAAAGTGCCATGCAGATTTAAATTTTTCCCACTTGTGACGAATGCAGCTATCGATTTTTTTTGCATGCTAGTTAACATTTGTGTCAGTCAGCTGTTGGCTCTCATGCTGGCCAATAGAATCTTCCTGCCTATTTGTGGCAGCCAGCTATAGGCTCTCACTCTGGCCAGTAGAAAATGGCCACAAACTACATGAAAACTGCTGTAGAAGCATGAAAAAATCGATTATTTCCACTATCAATGGGAGTTGGGAAATGCAAAGTTGGTCTTGGCCTTCCCACTAACTTGGAGCATGTGCATGTAAATTTTGGTTCAAATCCGTCGAAAATTGTGTCAATGCATTTGTTACACACACACACGCACACACACACACACACACACACACACATCCTGCCTTTTATAGATAGAGATTTATGAAAGTCTAATATTTGACAATATTTGTACTTAGCATCAGATGAACTTTCCTCTATGGTACCTAGACTTTACGAATTTAAGCACAGTACCAGATCGGTGACAAGGTCTCATCATCTTACTATTGAAATGGCTAGATGTAACTGTAGGTTCTATGCTAACAGTTTCTTCTATTGAAGAAGAATGGAACTCTGTTCCTGCTTCTTGCTTCCCAGCCATCTTTGATCTTCAAAAATTTAAATGCAATGTCAATTATTATCTTCTGGTTTCTTAATTCTTGATCTTTTAATTGTTCTCTTTCCTTAATAGTGTTCTATTTTTTTTTTCTCATATTCTCTAAAACTCAGTTGCCCCTTATGCCATAGTTGCTTTATTACCTTGCTTGGGGAGAAATGATTTAAAAAAAAAAAATAAATAGAGACATAGCTTATAAAAGAAGAAGGATATGTACATTCAGTATTTTTGCTAGGTTTGAATGTCTAGTAGCTTCTTACACTGAAACCAATTTTTTTTCCAAGAGTAGACTAATGCAAATTCTTTTGTGAGGTTGGGGGGGGGGAAATATATCATTTCTTCCATGCTAGTGTGACTTGAAAGTTAATTATATTTGTTATATCTGTCAATGTACCATGAAAATTCTGGCATCTATTTATGTGCAATATATGCATTTCATATTCACTCTGTTAATGTATATCTTATTATGAGGCTGAATGAAGGATTTGACATATTTATTTGGTAAATTCTGTCAGTTATATCATGGATTAAATGAGCAATTTGTATATCTATATAATGTTAGGCATATATGGTGCCTGTCTGAAAATGATCAAGTTGTTTAATATTAGCAAGTAGTAGTCTGTTGAGAGCAATGGCACCTGAATCTTATTCCAAGCACTCCCTTTGGGAATTTACGCATTTAGCGCAGTATTCTTTCCACTTTTTAAAACAGTATGCAGTGTTTTCTTTTAAGATCCCTATCTACTGATTCATCATGGTCTCTGTTGTGTTGGCAATTTTATTTATCATTGGGAAATGGCAGAAGTCACAAGTAACCAATTCTGGACTATAAGAAGTGGGTTAACAGACCTGGAGGAAGCAATGTTTTTGGGTTTTTTTTTATCATTTCACCCCAAGCAAGACAATAAAGCCATTCAGTAAGACACAAGGGGGTTACTGAATGTTAGAGAATATAAGAAAAAAGGAAAACAAACAATTAAGGAGAGTATTTATATTCTTAAGACTGTTCTCCTCATCTTCATTGTTATATTCACAATGTTCTGGCTGCTGTGCGCTTTGGTCGTCTTCAGGTGATATATATTGGAATTTCGAACCGAACATTTTATTTCGTCCACAGGGGTAGATTTCTCTAGTTCCACATGCCATGCCTCTTCTGGATATCTCAGTTTCAGTTATTTCCCTTTAGTAACTCAACTCTTCAAGCTTTTATTCATCTCGGCTGTGGCCAGGTATTGAACTCACAACTCTTTGGGTCAAGTCTCTGGATTACTTCAACCAGTGCCCAGTGGGTAAAAGCATTTGATATGATTCCTGTTATCTGGTACAGTTCTTTGTGATTCTGTAGCGCCAGACCCCAATGTTCAAAGAAGGATGGTCATCACCAAGATTCACAGGATTCACTTGTACTGCTAGTTTTAATGTTGAAAAATAAATATTTGTTGTGTAAATGAATAATTTTTTCATCTACTGCAAATTACAGACTTACTGTATTAGTAAAGTATTTCCATAAAAAATTAGCATAACTCTGAAAAATAAGCTTGTTTTGTTAGTAAGCATTAGTAATGCAAGTAGTTAGCAAGTAATTAGGAACCGTTTCCATACAAGAAACAATACGCATTCATTATCTAAACAATTAGTGTTACAGTTGATTCGCTTTTTGCTTCAGCTTTCTTTTGTGGTGCCTTTAAGTGTTCTACTGGACTGGCAATTAGGTTTCACCATTCTTCTGTTGAACTAGCTAGATGCAGTTGTAAGTTGTATTCTTATAGTTTTTCTTGCACTTCTCACATGTGGAACTCTCATCCAGTTTATTTCTTCCCTGCCAGCTTCAATCTTCAAAAATTTAAATTTAATGCCAATCGCCATCTTCAGTTTCCCTGAATCGTGTTTGTTTATCATCCTTTCACCTTACTAAAGTCTTTTTTCTTTTTCACTACCAGTAACACTTTGTGTCTTAGTGGCATTATGAACTTAATTGGATTTAGATGATTAAAAAATAAATTAAACCAGATTTTCAGAAAAACAGGTTTCTCAAATCCACTCTTATTGCTATTTCTAGAATTAACGAGAGTTTCCTTCCTAACCTTTTGTTTGAGATAGCATGGAAAGTTAGCATTTTGATTACCATATTTTGCTGCTTTTTTCCTATAAAATATCTAAAAAAAAAAAACACTGAAGGTCAGTGACTGGAGTTAACTTCCATTCTAATTCTTACATTCTAAATCGTTAACATTAATTATCAGTCTGTCATGAATTTGTCATGCTGAAATATTCAGTTGGTCAAATTGGAGATCCGGCAGCAAGGTCTCTGAATGAAAGATTGAAGGTTTTGAGGAGTGTGAAACCACCTCTTAACTGGTGTTGTTCCCATGTTTACACTGACCCAGGTTGGTAGCATTTGTTAGGGTCCAATCTATGGCTAAAAAGTGATCTCTTAAAACAAAAATCAACAGTAAATTTTTATAATAAATTGAGCAACAATATATTTTTATTGCAAAATGACAATCAACGCAGCACAAAAAAATACATTTTTACAGTAAAATTACCAAGAATAGATTATATGATCTACAAAATGTAAAAAACATATCTTTACTCTGAAAGTAAAAAATTATGAACAGAATATCTGTTGTTGAAAGCATAAAATTATGTATAAAATATTTAGATTTTGGTGTTAAATAACTCAAAGGTTGATATGTTACTAAACAAAATCAGCCAAGCAAACAACTGATTTCTTCCTTCAGAATTTAGGGTACATTCTAATGTATCAGAGTGTCTTATAAGCTGTGAAAACAGTATATGACATTTTTTTTTTGACTAGTTAGATGTGGTATTTAATTTTAGTAATTGCCTCTGTTGGAAGTCTTCAAGTGATATGTACTTTTTATTACTTAGTAGTGATTTTTCTGTGAGTCTATAAGATACGATGAAAAGTTTTCTTTAAGATCTCAAAAATACATTAATAAAATAACATTCAAATAATTGTTGATTCAAATATGAACATTTTTGACAATAAAAAAAACAAACAAAGGTAAAGTTGGTATAATGGTTATCAAAAATAGAATCAACAGCACTTGTTCAAATTCTGGGTTAGGCTGTTTGTATTCATATTGCAAAGTTCATAATTATGTTCTATTTTTTTTTTCTGACAATATTTAGCTTTTGTTAATAAATATAATGTTTGAAAGTACTTGAACAAAAAACTTTTGACAATTTGGATTTATATATATATATATAAACAACTTATATGAAAAATATAAGACATAATCACTTGAATGTAATACCACTTATTATACACTCACACACACATATATATTTTCATATCCAAAATTGAAACAAAATAATTTCTAAGGGATTAATGGATTTTATTTTAATCCAGCATTATTTCTTATTACTATAAATGCTATATTTAATGAAAACACATGTTTGAGTCAGTATAATTATTTTTTCAAATAATGTAATTAACGTCAAATTGTCTGGGCATTCCAGAGTTATTAAGAAAAGAAATGTATCTTTTGGTAGGGTTCAAACCTATGGGTATCCAATAAATACAATTATAATAACAAAAATTAAATATCTATTCTTACATTAATTATATATGAACTACATACCCTCGTAGGTTAACTTGTCACTTGTTGAATCTTACTGCAGTTCATGCATATATTGATCATCATATCACAAACAACTGAAATACAATTATTTACATAAGACAGATAACTACCAAAATACCATAGAGCACTTACTGCAGGGAAAGACTAAAAATATTTGAAGCTATTATTTATCCAAAAGAAACAACACAGATTGAATGAAATAATTTTGCTACAGTTGACTTTCTAATTTTCGCAAAATATTTAATATGGGTATAAAATAATAATAATAATGATAATATGTATAAATATTTGATGCATTCTTATTCAGTGTTGTCTAACTCTGTGTAACCATTTTATACATGATATCATTTTGGATTAATTTGAATGTTCTGAAAAATAATATGCCAGGATGTAGCCAACAAAATCTTGTCTACCACACTAACAGCACCCAGTTCTTGATAATGACTGAGATGGTTGGAAGTACTTGAACAAAAATAGAACAAAAGATGAATTTTGGACAGTTTATCCAAAGTTTTGATCTTGATGTACAACATCCTATTTGAAAATTGGTAAAAAAAACAATATAAAAATTAAAAAGACCTCATCATTGAACTTAACAAAGGTTGCTTAAATGAATTCTTGCTGCCTAAATATATCATATATATATATATATATATATATATATAAATAACTAGACTCGTTTGAAAAACCCTCGAATTTTTGATTTGTTAATCAAATCAATTTCGAGGAAAAAAAGGTTTTAAAAAAGAAAGAGCTACAAACATGAACTTCTGCCGACAAAAAATCGCATAGATGCAGGTCTGAAGCCCAAAGAAAAACCCCCGATATACGGTAACAACTAACAAAAGAGCTCAATACAATCATGAGAGCAGACCTAGATACACCTAGTGAGCCAGACAAACCTACCTAGGTTTCACCTAAGCGGATCGTCAGGAAAGCTTTCCTGACGATCCGTTTAGGTGAAACCCTAGGTAGGTCTGGCTCACTAGGTGTATCTATATATATATATATATATATATATATATATATATATGTGTGTGTGTGTGAGGTCTTATTAAAATATATTAGGACTGGTGCTATAAAAAGAAAACTATAACACATATCAATTCAGCATTTAATCTCCTTCAAAGTAGCCTTTCTGAAGCCACACACTTTATCCAGCATTGTTTCCATTGATGGGATAGTGAGCAGTTGCCTCATTACATTCTCTTGAATTTCTTCAACGTCTTGAAATTTTGTTTCTTTCAAGTGAGATTTGATTTATGAAGAGGAAAAGGTTCAAGATCTGGAGAATATGGGGATTGTCAAACCTCTTAAATGCTGTACTTAACCATCATGGAATCTCTGTGGTGTGGCAAGAAAACCACACTCTACACACTTTCCTTCTGAGCACTACTATAAAGTGAATGAAAACATTATAACTTAGTGTGTATGCACAACAGAAGAGTTCTAATTCAATCTGTGCTGTGTGTCTTGACTCTGCATACTTTAGTTCCATTACCATAGCAACAGTGCTGATATATTTTAAACAGATGTAATTTATATATAAACTGCAAATAGACTTGTAAGCATATATATTTTTTAATCTTTTCTCTATTTTTATGTGTCCATTCATAACATAGACAATCATGGCTCTCCACAATTTCCTGTCCATTGAAGTTCTTAATAAATTTGTCTTTTTGTTATTTCTCCTAAACCTTGTTCCACCATTTATTCAAGCTTACTAAGTAGGTTATGCATTGTTTTTCTCTGTCCCTCTTGCTTTCAATCAGAATTAGATTTTACAAGCATTCTTTCCTCATTATGTGACCTAGAAATTTCATCTGTCTCTTCCTGATATTAAATATAAGTTTTCTTTTTTGTTTCCATTTTCTCTAAAACTTCATCGTTGTTCACATGGCCAGCCATGGTATTCTCAGCATCCTTCTGTAGAACAAGATTTCTGTTGCTTCAAGTCTCTTCTTCCTCTTGAGTAGATTTTCCAGTATTCATTGCCATATGGGAGGACTGACATCACTTAACAATCCAATCTTTTCTTTGTTTCTAATGAAATTTTACTTTTTCTTAATACACTGGTTAGCTTTTGGAAGGCATCTTTCACTATTCCAGTGTGCCTTTAGATTTCTGTATGACACATTTTATTCTCTGTTAAAACACTTCCAAGATATTTAATTTATGTACTTGTTTGATTTTGGTATCTCCAATTTGTAATTTACATGTTACAACCATGCATTCTATCTTCTTGTTGTTGATGCTTAGTCCTTTCTTCATCCTTTCCTTCACAAACATCTGTAGGAAATTTTGTAGTTTCCTTTCAGTATTGTATCTTCTGCATATTTTATGTTGTCAAGATTGTGGCCACGAATAATAAATCCTGCTTAAACTTTTAATTCTCTCAGAATTGCTTCATGGTATCAGTTGAATTAGTTCTGGTGAGAAGATATGTTCTTTCTATTTTGTATATCTACTGAAATCATTTTCCATCCAAATCCAGGTGGTTTGATTCTGGATATATTTCCATGTTAGTTTTAAAGTTTTAATTCTTAATTGCAATAAATGAAGCTAATTTAATTAATACACAATTTATTTTATTAATCATCTTTTCAGGAAATCCCTGATTATGCTGTTTATTTGATAGTATTGTTTATCGTGAATATTTTTATGATTATGATTGTCAACTTAAGGCAGTGTTTGAACCACTAATGCTTTGGTCTGTGACGCTTTGCCTACTTTTTTTTTTTCTTTTCTTTTCCCCCTGACAGCAATTGCAAATTTTAATTTTCTAGAAACCTTGCAAGTTTCTAAGTTGGCGGGGAAGATACAAAAATTTGTGAAAACAAAGAAAAAGGGAAATTAAAATGGTGAGGAGGAGAAGAAAAGAAAAAAAAATGATGATAGTTATTAAGAGATAGAAGAAATAGAAATGAATTAATGCTGTGAAAATTTGATGGAGGAAAATACAGTAAGATAACAGGAGAAAATTTGTTGATTGATTTGTTTAACATCACATCAATTCCTTATTGGTTCATCTTGTTTTTTTGTTTTTGATCTCACACTGAGGAAGGAACTAGTTTTTTTTTGTTTTTTTTTAAATTCCCAAACTTTGGTACCCAAAATTAATTGTAACAACTATTGTTCAAAATCTCATGTTTTCAACTGATCTGAAGTGGAATGACTACATCAAATCAAAAGCTGCATCTACTGCAAGGAAAATTGGATCACTGCATTGTGCCAGGTTTTTTTCTCATTACAGTCTATCTTGCACATTTACAAATCTACCATTTTGCATTGGATGAAATACTATTGCAATATCTGGTCTGGCACTCCTGCTATTCATCTCAAGGTTCTTAAAAAAAATCCAAAGAAGGACCTACAATGTAATCAATCCTGACTTGGCATCTTGACTTCAGTCATTTTCTTGCAAATCTGATGTGGTTTTGCTCTGTCTTTTATATAAAATATTTTCATAACAACTGCTCTGATGAGCTTTTTTTCCCTGGTGCTCTAAATACATGAATTTAAGTGTGCTACTAGATTGGCAGCTAGGTCCCACCCTTTTACTGTTGAAACAGTTAAATGTAACAACCACTTCTACTCCAACAGTTTCTTTTATTGTATGGTGGAACTCCCTTCCATTTACTTCCTGAAAACTACAACCTCCAAAAATGTAAATGCAATGTCAATCACCATCTTCGGTTGTCTTGAATCCCATTCATCTTTCTTTTTTCCTCAAGGTCTTTTTTTCTCACTTTCACTCACAGTAACCCCCTGTGTACTAGTGGTATTCCTGCCTTGCTTGGGGCAAAATTATTTTTAAAAAAATAGAAATTTCCAATCTTGGGATTAATTGTATTTACATCTAAAATGATTAAAGATGATGGCAATTGTCTAAATGGAAATAGTATACATATCGATAACTCCTCATCCAAGAAATTCAGAAATTTATATTGTAAGAATAAGTCTTTTATTTATTAATTTTTTTTTTTTTTTTTTTTTTTTCAATTGAATATTGCATTAAGAATTTGGAGTTGATTTTCCAAGACCCTACTATTTAACCCATAGCTGATGGGGAGAAGTGATGTATTCCTGCCTTTCCCAAGTGTGTTTGCATGTACATGAATGTAACAAATTCAACTGGTATTTGAACTCTGCTCTCTGATTTCTAATTCTGAGCAGTTATCCATTGTGCCACCAGTGCATCCTCTTAAAAATTAGTAAAAGAAAAAAAATTTAAAATATTTAAAACTTGAAAAATATAATTTGAGGTGAAGAAGAAAGAAAGAAACGGAGGACAATTATGATAAAATGCACTTCACAAAATAGATGCAAAAAAGGAAAAAAAAAAAGTAGAGATGAAAATTGACCAAAAAAAAAAAAAAAAGAATTATCCCCTACCCACAATATTAAAAAAAAAAAAAAAAAATCAAGTCTACATCAAAATTACAAAACCTAAAAGAAATTTAAAATATGTGTGATGGAATTAATTCCTAAAGAATTATTATATATCTGTTCTGTGCATTCCATTTGGAAAGCTAGCAGTTGATTGGTTGGGGGAGGGGAGAAAAAGGAGGGTTTTTACGAGAGATCATATAGACAGGGAAAAAGGGAAGGAAAAAGAACAGTAAGAATGGCTTTTACCAATCCATATTAACACTTCTGCCGCCGTCAGCACAAGGCGAGTGTTGGCAAGGACTCACTGGTTGAATAAACTGCTCTGAGCTGTTAGAGAACATGTATTTGTGCAGCTTGAATCGATATAGGAAAGCCGTCTAATGGAACGCGAGTTTAGACGGCACATGCTAAGGTGCAGTATGGCTTTACATGGCGCAAATGCTTCATCGCATTGACGAAGACAATAGATGCAGCATATCAGAAAAAGCATTTCTTAAGGCTTCCCGCATTCTCGGGTTTTTATATCTCATTGCCTCAAGAGTGATACTTAGTAAACTAAGCTTAGTCTGGCATAAGGACACAATGGTGGGGCACCCAGTGAAAAATAAATTCACTTCAGTAGGAAGAGCCTGTAAGAACCTTGTCAACCAATACTCCAAATTTAGGCACCTGTAAGTATTTGATAAGCTTAACTTAGTCAGGTACAAGGCCATTTTGAGCACTTTGTATGGCTCAAGCACATGTAAATTGTAATAGACGAATATGCTCCACTTTAAGGTGCCTATATTTATTTAATAAGTTTTCTGTCTGAATTCTTGGAATGAGGAGTTCTCCCTATTTACATTAGCCCTGATTACTGCTTTACTGGTGGTAGAGAAAAATGACGTAATGCCCAGTCATTGGTTGAAGAGTGGTAGAGAAAAATCACTTAATGCTCAGCTACCGGTTGAACAGTGAGTAAACACTTGTAACTATTTTCATATCTACCGTGAAGCATTACATAGCAATTATTTGCGAATTTTGACTCTGGAGCTTAGGCTGAAGAGTTAAAATTGTTCAGGAACACAGAGCTCAAAGGTTTAAGACTAATGTCCTCTCTTCGTCTTTCTTGTTATCTGTCTATTAACTTTCTTTGCTAATGCTGACTATGTGATTTCACTCTGAAATTAAGGGATGAGGAGTTATCATTATATATATCCAGACTAATATCAAATGTCACTGTTTTCTGCTTTCTTGCTTCCTTGGTGACTATGAGCTTTGAAAATTTAAATGCAATGTCCATCATGATCTTTTGTCTTCTTGAACCCTCTACATTTTATTGTTCTTTCTCCACACTAAAGTCTTCAGTTTATTTTCATCAATCACCTGCCCCCGGCCACCAGTAAGTAACTCCTTGTGCCTTAGTGGCTTTATTGCTTTGCTTGGGGTGAAATCATTCAAAAATATTTACAATTTCCCCCAATCGTTCTTAAAAAGACTGGAAAAAAAAAAAGAATTAATGAGAAACTTTTAGAACCATAATTAAATTCCTTCTATGTCTAAGATAACTGATGATTCTTAAACTGGGGATGGAATTTCTGTGATTGATGACTGTGTATGAAATCCAATTAAATGGCTCAAAAAAAAAAAAAAAAAAATGAATAAAATAAAAGCTGATGACCAATTAATTGACAAATGTTGATATAGCCAATTACCAATTATCTACCAAAATAATCAGTGCAAACCTGGCACCAAGTCACTGTAATGGTACACCTACCGAATGGGTAATTAGTAAATACTAAGCTTTCCAGATAACTTGGAGTATGGATCAGCTATAGCAAATTAAGTATAGGAGAAAAGGGAACACAATCAATCTGTACAAAGCCCGAGAGCCACTTAAGGTAGTGGGTTACAGAGAGGCACAGTTTATGCAGATATGGAGATAAGGTTATGGTTAATCTTCTACAGGTTAATCTTCAACATTGTAGTGATCAGGAAAACCTCTGCTTTGGAGTCAGTTCCACAGAGCAGCAGTTACTGGGAAGAAACTTACATCTCACAAATACAAAAAGAACTAGAGTGGTTTGCTGCAATGTGCAATAGTATGGTGGGTCTTAGTTGTTAAGGTTAGAACTAGTGGGACTAAGGAATGTAATTTGTCAGTTTACTTTCCATGGAAATAGATAGAGCGGTGAGAGGCTAGTAATGAAAGGGTTGTAGGGTGGAAAGTTAATTTTTTTCACCAACAAAGCCACGAAGAAGCTTTGAGTCTCTGTCGAAAGTGTAAAGTGTAGACTGGACAGCTCCTGCCTATATATAATAGTAGTATTCTATTTTAGGCCTGATCTGGCCCTTGTAAAAGTAGAGGGTACCATGAGGAGTCAGTTACTTACTGGGGAGAACAGACCATTTTTCCAGCTTCTTTAGCAATGGATCATGTATACGAGCTCTACTTGAGAATTGGGTTGAATTTAAAGCCCAGTAGGCACTCAGCACTTCTACAATATAGTTTTAAAACTATATCTTGATGGCTTTGTTTATAAATTACAATATATGGTTTTAAAGGGCCTTAATTTGTTTAAAAGTGTCATATAATGCCAAATAAAGATTTTATAAATTATATCTACATGACCTTTAATTATATATCTCAAATTTTGCAAATCTCCAATGTTCTTAATTGTTGTAATAATGTTGAATGCCAGATTAACGCATATAGCTCCTGTATATTGCCAGGGGTGAATTAACTAGAAGTGGGGGAGTATGAAGTGTGTGATTATTACCCAGGGAAATTTCTCAATCAAAGGTTTGTGGGTGGTGTTTAAGAAGGGAAAGAAAATTATGAATAAAGAAAATCGAATGAAGAAAAATTCATTGTTGTAAAGAATTCTGTGCCTTTGTTTGGAGCTGAAATAAAAAAAAAAAAAGGTAAAATCCAATATGAAGACAGAGAAAGAATGAAAATAGAAACAAGACAAGGATTGAGAAGGTAAAATGTCTATAAAGCTCAAAGAAGAAAAGAAAAAATTACAGATAAATGATAAAAGATCAAAAGAATAAAAATCAGAAGTGTTTTCATCATTGATTGATTCATTTTTTTATGGCTTATCAACCCTTTGCATGTTATTTAGAGCCAGAAAATATCTTTATATTATAAAAAATGATTTTTGGCAGATGGGAAATAATGTTTTAGTGATACAAATCTTACTAATTAACCCATACCTGGGATAAGAGGAGGTGGATTCATGCCTAATAAGAATTTAATAAACAAACAAGAAATTATAACGTGTTTCTAAAGTGGGGGATCAATTCTATATTACAATCAATATATAAACTGATCCCTGACTTTGAGCTTTGGTAATTTTTAAACATTTATGTTCCGGAGAATGTAAATAAATCTAAAAGACATGCCTGTGTAGCTAGTCAGTATTTCATTGATTGATCAATTGATTCATTTTCCATGGCTTCTCACTCCTTTGCAGGTTATTTAAAGCCAGAAACTATTTTTAGAGTGTAAGAATTTTTATGGGTGGGGTGGACAGTAATGGTTTAGTGATACCAGTTTTACTAATTAACCCATAGACAAGGAGTGAAGTGGTGGATTTATACCTTTCTTGATGGTATTTTGCGCATAAGGGGATATAATGAACTCAACAGTAATTGGAAGCCATTGTTCATTGCACCACCCACACATCCAAACTTACTGCACTTAGCATTCCCAAGTGATCATCCATCTAGATAGTAACCAGACTCACCGATGCTTAACTTTGGTGATCATATGGGAACCGATATTTCAACATGATGAGATAATAGTGTAAAGGAAAGAGAGAAAGAAGCAAATGATGACAAAAAGGAGGAGGAGGAGAAAAATGTGGAAGAAGCTATAAAATAAGGTGGAAGAAAAGAAAGAAAGAAACAAATGATGATTAAGTGAGCAGAAGGAAAAGGAAGATTAAAAGAAAGAAAGAAAGAAAGAAGAAAATAATAGCAAAAGGGATGAAGAAGAAATGAAAAAAAAAAGAAAGAAAGAAGCTAAAAACAAGCAAAGGAATGTTAGAAAAGAAACTTTAAAATGCCAAGCAAGACATACACAAAAATGGACGAGAGAATGAAAACCAAAAACAGAAATGAAAAAAAAGGAGAAGCCATAATGGTAAACATGATCCTTACAGGAAGAAAATCTCATTAATTTTGGCTGAGTTATTTTATATGAAATAAAATAATTAAATAAGTTGTTTTTTCGCTTTACACAGATGAACTCCTGCACACACACGCACATATACACACACATTTGTGTTGGCTTGAATATGATAATTAGATGAAGAATAAAAAATATTGATTAATTTCACGTACGAACCTAAAGTGGGGTGGGTGTTTATTGGAGTCGTATTAAAGCTTCCCAGCTATATCTTTGTATAGACACATTGAAAAAACACCAGCTGAAACATGTATAGCCATGGATTTGCAAACTATGGGAGTCCAGACAATCTTTCATTCTCTCACTCCTTTTTACTCATATTGCTGTAGTTGGTTGTGTGTGTTATATATATATATATATATATATATATATATAATCAACAAAATTTAAAAACAAGAATAAAAGCTAGACCTTAAAATAAGCTAAAAGCTTAAAATATAAAATAAACTATAGGCTCAATGACAAAATCAACAGAGTCTAAATATAAGATCAAATTGGCTACTCAGAGTTTCATGCAATAGACAGATTTGGTGTATATATATATATATATATATATTGTATATTTATATTTAGCAATCCTTCCTTTATGCATGTTTCATTAAAAACGACAGACAAGGTACTACAGTTGAGCTTTTTATTTAATTTTTCTTGTGTTCTGACAAGAGCTTTCTTTTCTGGACAATGGGTGTGTAAGAACTGTCTGAATGTTTTATATTTCTGAGTGCTTTCGGCTATACCTTTAGCCATTATCAAGGATGATTCGATTATCAGCTTAGTAGAATGTGTGCGTTCTGTGTATTTTCTGTGTGTGGTAGTGATGTTTTTAATTTCCGGATACGGTTAGCACATTGTGGCTTTGTTCATATATATATATATATGTATGTATGTCCATAAAGTTCGTGTGCACTTTAAAAAATGGTAACTTTATTTGTGTTTGTGATAGAAATAATCTGTAAAAAATGTTATAAAGTTTAATGTACCGAGTTTTAAATATAGCTAAAATATCTAATGTGATTTCAGGCATTACTGTAATTCAGTTGGCAAATGTTTTCCTTGAACTGCAAAATTGTATTACCCTTTGTATTGCTAATGATGGAGGACACGTGGAAACTTAAATAAAATTTCAATAAAACCTTAAAAATATAGATTTACTTCTTTCTAATCCTTTTTACAAATTATTTCTATCACAAATACAAATAAAGTTATAAATATTTTAAAGTTCACACTAATTTTATGGACACCCTGTGTGTGTGTTTGTGTGTGTGTATGTATATATATATATATATATATATATTGTCATCCACATACAAGCCTGTTTCACTGTATCACAGCTCATCAGTATGGTAGATGTTCGATAGCTTCAAGCCAGGATCAAGACTGGACTGAGTCAGTCAGTGATCTTTCCCCTAAGCTATTGGCATACAGCTGAAAAAGGGAACTTTCAATGTACTATATATGAAATGTGTATAAACGCCAATGGCCAAGAGTGCTTAAATATTCTCAACACACATACTTCCCACACACAAACAGAGAATTTCTCATATTGAGAATATTTAACATTGAACATAAGGAAAAAATTAATTATTTTTAATATGTGGAAATCTCCGCTTTTTACCTGAAGACGGTCATGAGACCAGAAAACACGATGTCGAAAATTATGTAAAACAAAGCATAATATTTTTTTCTAAATAAATCCACATTACAACCAAAAACGTTTATGCACCTCTCTTCTCTCTTCTCTTCTTTTTAATATATATATATATATATATATATATATATATATATATATATATATATATATATATATACATACATATATATGTGAGAGAGAGAGATTAGTGGGTCTTGGAAGAATTATAAGACCAAATTGTTTCTTTACCAAAGTTTCAATTGTTGATTATCATATCTGTTCTGAAATTTAAGCAACCTGCCTTTCACGGAATGTCAATTTCTAGATATTCTTTGGGATATATATTCTATATTCATTGGGATAAATCATTCTAACACCTAAACATAGAATGCTGAAATATCTACAATGAATAGGTTATGTTTATCTGAAGAATGCAACAAATACTCCACTTTGTCAGTGAATAAGTAATTCCAATTTATATTCTTTTTTAATCTTAATGCTTTCAGTTACTAATATATTTATAGTTGGGTGAAATATGAAGACTAGGAAAGGGGAGGTTTTTTTGGACACTATTCATTGGTCATTTGCTTGGTTGGTTGATCAGGGGATTTTCTTTTCTTTTTTTTTTTTTACAATGATTTTTTGTGTATTGAGCATTAGATTTTAGGCTTTTTCACATTGGGAGAAAATTGATTTATACAAGTCAAAAATTTTATTAAAGTCTGACAAAATAAATAAAAAAATAGATTTATTTATTAATTTTTTTTTTATACATTTATATAACATTATACTTTAAGACCGTGCTTTGTTTGTTATTTCCTGAAATTGAGATATTTCTATTTTTATTTTATTAATTAGTTTTTATTCCTTGTAAAAAAGAAAAAAATAGTCAAACTAGTAGTTTTCTTTCTGTGCTGGCCACCAATTCTAGCTTTTTTTGTTGTACTTTCAACAAAAATATGCACAAAGCTAACGCTCATCAGAACCCAGTATACCTTGTCAGTCCTCTGATAGGCTTTATGTTATATTTATGAGTTATTATGCAAGCTTTTCTAACGTCAAGTCGGAACGGCTTTGTGATTCTTACAATGGCTGACAAATTTCATCAATGTGCCTGATATTCAGAAAATATGTTGCCATGACCCTCAATAATGTTTCTGTAGAACTGAAGTATGTCTGTGGCACACATGTTTCATAATGGTCAGTTCAAGGAAAGGAAGTCTTAATTTGTAGCCAATCTTCTTTGACTTTTCTGGTTCCTATTAGTAATTAAGACATTTTATGTTACAATTTTTTCTGCCTTGTTTTATCTCTATCTCTCTTTTTAAATATATTTTCCCACTTTTTTTTTTTTTTGTCTTTCTGCTGATTCTGTCTTTATTTTTTAAATTCTCTCAAACATTATTTTCACTCTCTCAGATTTTTTTAATGTTATATGCTTTCATAATTTACGCTATCATGGCTCTCCACAGCTTCCTTTCTTTATTATCTGTGAATTACCATACTTGGAAAAGATAATGGAGTGCTTTCCATTTTGTCTACTGTTTTGAATATAGAGTTGTTCTGCTCTTAGACTGGATGCCACTCAAGGCTAGACCACACAATCTACCCTGCTATTTAATGCATAGGGGCATTTGTGTGAAAGTGAATGCAGCAAACTAGGCCAGAATTTGAATACTGCTCGCAGATTTCACCACTGTCTGCATTCTTTCCATTTTATTAATCGTTCTTTCATTCTTCCACTTTTGTCTGTATTAAACTTTATCATTTTTTTTCATTTATTTGACTTTCTTAACATTTCTTTCAAATTTTTTCATTGTCTTAATCATTTGATTATTTTTAATCTTTTTCATTTGTTGTTTTTCATTTGTTGTTTTTCATTTATTTCTTCTCATTGTTTTTCTCTTTTTAGTTTACTGTTTTTATTTCTTACAGTCATTTGTTTAGTCATTCATTTATTCTTTTAGTGAGGTAATAGAGTAAGTAAACAGAATTATAGCACTTATTTAATACTGGACACATCATACATTTGAGTTAGGCTAAAATGTGCAAAAGTTGAAATTTATTGATAAAAGCAGAAAGGTTGACATTAGACTGAAATATTCATGAAATAATGAAAGTGCTTCATCTCGGTGTCAGACAAATTATTTCTGTGCTGATTTCTGTGTGTCAAAATTATGTCAAGATTCATGTGTCTCAAAATTCTGCATTGATTCCTGTCTGTCCAAATTCTGTGCTGATTCCCATGTCTCCAAATTCTGTTCTGATTCCCATGTCTCCAAATTCTGTGCTGATTCCCATGTCTCCAAATTCTGTGCTGATTCCCGTGTTGCAAAATTCTGCATTGATTCCTGTTTGCAAAATCCTGTGCTGATTCCCTTTGGTTCAAAATTCTGCATTGATTCCTGTGTTGCAAAATCCTGTGCTGATTCCCTTTGGTTCAAAATTCTGCATTGATTCCTGTCTCTCCAAATTCTGTGCTGATTCCCATGTCTCCAAATTCTGTGCTGATTCCCATGTCTCCAAATTCTGTGCTGATTCCCATGTCTCCAAATTCTGTGCTGATTCCCGTGTTGCAAAATTCTGCATTGATTCCTGTTTGCAAAATCCTGTGCTGATTCCCTTTGGTTCAAAATTCTGCATTGATTCCTGTCTCTCAAAATTCTGTGCTGATTCCCATGTCTCCAAATTCTGCATTGATTCCTATGTCACAAAATTCTGTGCTGATTCCCATGTCTCCAAATTCTGTGCTGATTCCCGTGTTGCAAAATTCTGTGCTGATTCCTGCATCTCAAAATTCTGCTCTGTTTTCTTTATTTATCTAGGGTATTTACTTTACCATAAATAGTCCAATGCAATTTGCACAAGCAAAACACCTAGTGCAAGATCAAATTTAAAGATCAGTAGACTGAGCTTATTGACTGAGTCTCTACAATATCTATTTTGTAAGCTCATCTTATTTAGACTAAATGTCGAGGATCAAAATTGCTACAGTGTTAATAATCTGTAAGACTCACATGCTAACGTTTGTATATCATTGATTGTTAGTCTTCTGAACCATATCTTTGTGAAACTTCCTTTCTAGCACTTTTACTTGACCTTGTGACCTTAGCCTTGTTATAATTCCAGTTTTTCTACACTATTACTTTAAGAAAAAAAAACACCATTAGCAAGTCATTTTTTTTTTTTTTGTATTTTAGTGTGCTATGGTATGTCATGTTCCCTGGAGAAATTTAAAAAAAATATATATGTTAGTCTTGTAGTCCCCATAGATATCAAGGAATACTCTAATGGAGAGATGATGTCTTGTAGAAGATATTTTGGCTGAACAAATATTTCTTCCATCTAGATAATCTTTCAAAACTTATATAATCTCTTCCTCTCTCTTGGAATTTTTTCTACAATTTTAGAATGGCCGTTATCTCTGTTCTATTTTTACAATATTTATCTGTAACATTCATCTCTGAATTTTATTTTATTTTTGTGAAAAAGAAACTTTATAATTTCCATAAATAATGTGCAATTTCTATATCATATTCTGAGGAGTACTCAAGACACTCTTAATGTTGTCAAGAGTCAGTTGGCAAAATGTAACTTCGCAAGAGTCAGTTGGTAAAATGTAAATTGTCAAGTCAGTTGGTAAAATGTAAATTGGCAAGAGTTGGTAAAATGCAAGTTGTCAAGAACTAGTTGGTAAAATGGCAATCATCAACAAAGTGCAAATTGGCATGTGTTAGTTTGTAAAATGTTATGTCAAGAATTGGTAAAATGCAAGTTGGCAAGCATCAGTTGGCAAAATGGCAAGCATCAGTAAAATGCAAGTTGTCATGTGTCAATTGCTAAAATGCAAGTTGTCATGTGTCAATTGCTAAAATGCAAGTTGTCATGTGTCAATTGCTAAAATGCAAGTTGTCATGTGTCAATTGCTAAAATGCAAGTATTAGTTGGTAAAATACAAGTTGGCAAGTATTAGTTGATAAAATGTAAGTCAGCAAGTATTAATTGGTAAAATGCAAATTGTCAAGTATCAGTAAAATGCAAGTTGGCAAGAGTTAGTTGTTAAAATGCTTGTCCAGAATGTTGTTAAAATGTAGGTGTCAGTTGTTAAAATTTAAAGTCCTTTGGCAAAAATGCAAGTTGGTAAATGTTGAATGGCAGGTGTAAGAGGTGGATGTTAATATCTTATGAGGGCAGATACTCTCAGCTGCTAGATTCCAACAAGACTCATTGGGTATGAATCATGGGTTGACAAAAGACGTTTGTGCACAAATGATATTTTGAGACTAAATAAACATCATTACATTCCAGCAACTATTATGTCTCTCCTTACTCTTTTCTTTCTTATGACTTATACCCTCTTTCTTATATTACATTTGCTATCTTCTCTACGCTTCCTCCTGAACCACTTCATTGTCTTTATTGACTTTCCCTTTTTTTTTTTTTCATTTCTTTCTCACTCAGATTTTGCTGCTCATTTCCTTGTTGTCTCTTTTTTCCTTCCTTTCATCTTTCTTATTCTTTTTCTTTGTTGTCCAGTTTTTTCTTCTTTCTGTCTTTCTTCCTACTTCTCATTTCCTTGTTGTCTCTCTTTTCCTTCTCCCTTTCTTTTTCTTTTTCATCTTTGTCTATTTTTCCTTTTGTTCTTGTCCTGTCTTTCTTTCTCCTCCTGATTCTATTTCCTTCACTTTGCTTTAATAACCTCAGAAAAGGCATGAATCCATTTCTCTCCAGCTATTGTTTAAAATGAACTAAAGATAGGGCTCTTTCATTTTGAGGTGGCAACCAGTCAAAAAGAAGACTAATTCAAACCCTGCCTGATGTCTCCATCAGGCCATCTTGGCCAAGACACCACAGCTGCTATGACTGTATTATATGCAGTGCCCTTATCATTGTAATGGATTATTTTCCTCTGTCTCTCTCTAACTTGGAAATCCTTCTCACCCCTCTCTCTCTCTCAGAATTCCTTCTCACCTCTCTCTCTCTCTCAGAATTCCTTCTCATCCCTCTCTCTCTCTCAGAATTCCTTCTCACCCCTCTCTCTCTCAGAATTCCTTCTCACCCCTCTCTCTCTCAGAATTCCTTCTCACCCCTCTCTCTCTCAGAAATCCTTCTCACCCCTCTCTCTCTCAGAAATCCTTCTCACCCCTCTCTCTCTCAGAAATCCTTCTCACCCCCCTCTCTCTCTCTCTCACTCTCGGAAATCCTTCAAACCCCCCTCTCTCTCTCTCACAATCTCAAAAATATTTCTCATCTCTCACTCTAACTCAGAAATCCTTCTAATCTCTCCCTCTCTCTAACTCAAAAATCCTTCTCCCCCATCTTTCTCTCTCACTCTCTAACTCAGAAATCCTTTTCATCCCTCTCTCTAACACAGAAATCTTTCTCACACACGCACACACACACACACACACACACACTCTCTCTCTCTCTCTCTCTCTATGCTTCTACTGTCTTTAGCGATTCTTCTTTTCCACTCCCTTTGCATATTTTACTTCTTTCTTCTTTTCAAGTTTATCTCATTCTCCTTCTTTTAGGGGATCATTTTTCAACTTCTTTTTCATTCTTTTGTCATTTTTTTTTTCTCTCCACTCCAATCCTGTTAAGTTATTGTATTCAGCAGATGAAATTCCCGTAGAAATAAAATAAAACCCAGAACAAATGCAAAAGGCGAAAACAGAAACAAAAAAAAAAAAAACCAAGACAAACAAACTAAGGGAAAGGAAATGGAATTGTGTTCTTGATTCAGACATTTTGTCCCTTCCTTTGGGTTCCAGCAATGCCAGAACTGATAGGAAACCAACAATTTATTTGCCCTATGTTGCTTCTTAAAAGAGGGTGAAGAAAAATAGCAACCATTTATTAAAGTGGGTACAGGATGCATGAAACCCCCTTCCATTGAAATTTATGCATATTTGCATAAAATTTATTTTCCATTTTTTCTTTATTTTTTGTGCTTTAGTGCTTCCTGTGATATACATACATTCATATATATGTATAACGGGGAAAATGACAATAGGAAAATATAACCTGATGTGTTTCATGGATGAAACACGTCGGCTAAAACTACATACAATTTCACTATTGTTTTTTTTTTTTATGCATATTGTCTTTTCTACAGATTAATTTTGAGAATTCTTACATTCATATATATATATATATATATATATATATATATATATATATATATATATATATATATGATCAGTTTTTCCTGACGATTGGCTTGGGTGAAACCTGGGTAGGTTTGTCTGGCTCACTAGGTTTATCTAGGTCTGCTCTACGGTTGTATTGAGCTCTTTTTAGTTAGTTGTTTATTCATGTCGGGGTTTTTTCTTTGGGCTTTGAACCTGTATCTGTGCGATTTTTTTGACAAACTTTCATGTTCCTGGCTCTTTCTTTTTTTAAAACCTTTTTTCTTTCAGGATTGATTTGATTATTGGCAAATCAAAAATTCAAAGGTTTTTCGAAACGAGTATAGTTACCTATATTTATATTTACAAAGCTCTAGGTTACTCTATCGAGCACTGTTTTAAATCAACTAATATATATATATATATATATATATATATATATATATACCTTTTTTTACAATTGGAATTAAGATAACTTTAGTAAATGAACAATTTCAGCTATGAATTTTAATTTTAAAATTCGCAGATTTTTCAAACTGTCTATAGTATCAGTTTGTAGTGTACTGTTTATTTGGAGAATGAAAGAGAGAGAGAGCATGTTATAGGGTTACTGGTAACAGTGCCTCCTTCTTCTCTCCATACCTCCCAATAAATCCCCTAAAACATGCCCTCTCTCTTTCTTTCTCCAAATAAACAGTACCCTACAAACTGATACCATAGACAGTTTGAAAACTCTTGCAAATTTTAAAATTCATAGGTGAAAATGGTCATTAACTAAAGATATTTTAAATCCAATTGTAAAGAAAATTTGCTCATGTTTAATGAAAATAAATGAGTGCTCTTTTGTGAGTCAGTTTTAACATATTTCAAATTCTATGTTGTGTTAATAGGACTTGCCAACAGATTACTACATTATATACACACACACACATATATATATATATATATATATATATATATATATATCTCCAAATGTAAAAGAATGAAGAATAAAATTTCAGTGTTCAAAACATTAATTTAAAATAGGGCTCAATACAAAAGTAGAGCAATAAATATTATGCACTGTTACATTAGAATATGTAAGTATCCAATATAAAATTGAAAATTTGTTTCAACATTAAAAGACTGGGAATGAAACAGGGTTTTATTAATTATAATTATGAACAAAAACATTTAGTACCATCATTGTTTGCCACCTGAAGAAACATCGGTTTAATGTTGAAACAAAATGTACAATTTTGTAGTGGATATTTATATGTTCTAATGTAACAGTCCATTATATATATATATATATATATATATAAGATTATAACATACACACTTCAGGTGTCTTATCAAGGGATGATGTTGAATGTAAAATAAATAGTTTTTTATTCTTTATTCTCCATTCAACACCATCACTTAATAAGACACCAGAGGTGTTGAAACAAAATGGCTATTTTTTTAGTGATGTTATAACATGTTTATGTTTTAATTTTTGAATAAATAATATTTGCTCTACTCTGTATTGAGCACTCTTTTAAGAATAGTATTTTTGGTTACTGAAATTTATTCCATCTACACTAATCCTATACTTGGGTATATATATATATATATATATATATATATATATATATATATATATATAAGAAATGGACAAAAAATCCGACAATTTATTTATTAAAGACATTTTTTATGGACATTTTTATAGGTACAAGTATTTAAGCAAATGCTCTGTTTATGATAAACAGTATTAAATAACATTTACCGGCCTGAATGTCCGAAAATTTTCATAGAAAATATTATATTTCTTTGACAGGATTCGAACCTGCATCCTATAATGGAACCGTCATATCGCTGACGTGCCTTACCTCTAGGCTACAAAAGAACCGTTCGGTAGACAAGGTCGAATTTACTGCTTATAAACTCCAAGCCTAGAGGTAAGGCACGTCAGCGTATATGACGGTTCCGTGGGATGCAGGTTCGAATCCTGTCAAAGAACGAATATTTTCTATGAAAATTTCTCGGACATTCAGGCCGTAAAATGTTATTTAATACTGTTTATCATAAACAGAGCATTTGCTTAAATACTTGTATCTATAAAAATAACAACGTTAAACATAAAAATGTCTTTAATAATATATATATATATATATATATATATATATATATATATATAAATTCACTCTAAGCAAGAGGATAATGTCACTAAGATACAAGGGTCTACTTGGAGTGAAAGTGAATGAGAAGACTTTAGAAGAAACTAGTTTCTTCTATTGCACTTATTCCTTGTGAAAGTCACTTATAACTTGATGTTTCCCAGAATAGGGGAAAATCTACTATTAATGAGAGGGGTCAGATCTGATAACAATGCAAAAGCCCCAGACCAGACGTGGCAGCTATATTTAGTGCATGGTTTAATGGTAAGACTTATAAATGTGTAAGATAGATTATATCGAGAAAAATTGTTAAGGATGACAACAGTAAACCAATTTTCCTAGAAGCAGACCTAACAGTTGATGCGATATAATCTTTCCGTTTCATGTCCACAGAAAATGTTAGCCTGAGAAGGTGCAATAAGTCAGTCACCTGGAGGTTAGCATCTGCCATGCTGATGGAAAGTAAAAAATGTTCACTAAATTAAAATAGAGAAATTTTGTTCTGGAGTTGTTAAAATTAACAAGAGATTTCTTGCCCAAGTTAAAAACAAATGATAGCTCATTTTTGTGACAGGCTACTAATTTGATTTTATTGGAATCATTATTATTATATAGCAAATATTATTGAAATTATTATTATTATTATATAGTAAGTAAATGGATAATCTTTCAAACTAGGTATACTGACTATTTTTAATTTTTCACTAATTTAAAGTATGTTTTTAACTAAAGTCACACACACACACCCACATATATATATATATATATATATATATATATATATATATATATATAATGCATTATTTTAATACCTATATTTTGGTAATGTGAAAAAACCTGGATCATACTATTTATAAATAAAAATATATTTGAATAAACCAATATCAGGGAAAAGAATTCAGTAAATAAAGACATCTATATTGGTTGAAAATAATCAATCAGCACCATAGAGCAAAATCTAAAAAAAAAACCTAGTGAGCCAGAACCTACCTACTACAGTTTCCCCTAATGGATCTTCAGGGTATTACTGGCTAAAGAGGGTAGGTACAGGCATCATTTTATTGGTAAAAACAACCACAGTAAAATAATAGAATTAGCCATCTTTTCAATAAAATAGCTTTGCCCTAACCTTTTATTTTCCTTGTCTTGTTCTTGTTTTTATGCTAATCTATTATTTTTTGTTGAATATCCCATGAAAAGTGCTTCACGAGGGGAAATGTTTGTGAATGAGTTTAATGAATATTAAATGAACAATGAGTGGATTTTAGGTAGTACCCACATATACACACCACAGCACAAAAATAACCAACAGGAAAAGAAAAATCATAGGGTTCAACCTGTCATACAACAAAAATATTAAAACAAATAAAGAAAAAATATTCATATCATGATATAATAAAGTAATCAATAATAGATAATGAGTAAAAAAGTTAACAAACACTACTATAAAATAGCTATAAATAACTGCATTCAGATCCACAATTATTTCCACTCAATAGCCTCTAGAATAATTTTAAACATAACCATGCAAGAATAATTAATTCATATTTTAGTTTTTATTCCCTTTTAAGGAGGTGCCTTATTCTGATTTTGTGTATTTCTTTATCACAAGTAGACATATTACATGAAATATCTTTGATCAGACGTATGACAAGTGAGAAAGACTTGTGGTTTGATATGCATATTGAATTGTGGAATGAATATGTTAAATAGTATGTACATTTCATGAAATAGTTAATTTCATGACTTAGTTAATTCTTCTTAGTCAGGTGAAAATCTTTCACCACCTCTCTCTCTCTCTCTCATATATATATATATATAGCATTAATGTGAGTAAAATTTGTCAATTAGCTGATTGATATTACCTGCATCATCCTGACTTCAGGGTTTTGTAGACAGAACTCACTATATAAGTATATATACACCATATATACTTGTGTATCATCCAACTTTTGAAGACCTGATTTTGAAGCTAATTTGACTACAACAAATTGAAATATTTTGGTCAGTACCATAGCCAGCAGTACATATGCTAATTTTATATCTTGTGCATGATGTAACCACCTTAAAATGAGCTTCGAAATTAGGTCTTCAAGTCACATATGTGAGTATATATGGTAACTATCTTTCTATTTATATATATATATATGAAGAAATATAGTCTTAAGATGTGCTATATTTACGGGATAAAGTGCTCAATATCAGAGATAGAGCGTGTGTAAATATAAAAGTGAACATAGAAGTCAACACTTGAGGGTGACAGTCTGTTTCATGCTAGATGCAATCATCATGCTAGATATATATATATATATATATATATATATATATATATATATATATATATATATATATATATATAGTTGCATTGATGTGAGTTTGTGACCTTGAGTTTTACACCCTTTGTAATCGTCAGACAACCCCAGGATCACAAACTCACATCAACGCAACTAAATATGTTATCTCTATCATTGACATTGAATGCTTTCTAATAAGTACCACGTATATATAATATATAAATAATATATAAATAATATATAAATAATATATATAATATTTGCTTATTGAGTGGAGATAATTGTGGATATATGCAATTTTTATATATATTATTTATATATTATATATTGTGCGGTACTTATTGGAAAGCATTCAATCAGTTTATGTGAAATATAGTAATTTACTAAGCATACCTTAGTTGTAGCCCATGACTGAAATTATGGATCACCCAGTGAGGATCAAACTCATTACACAGCTATAATTAGACAAGATTGCTAACCATTACACCATGTCAAAATAAACTTTTTATTTAAAAGATAAAATATATAAATTGATCCCAAACTAAAGTAATATAAATATTAATTACATTGTTTGAAATAAAAAATATTGATTCACTTTCATTTATTAGACATTAATTTATGTCACTTAGCGTCCTCCATAATTTACCGAGACTTTTCAGTTAGCCTGATGAATATTTATGAGTGTTTCTTAAATTTAAAATTTTAAAAAACTAACAGCATTTTTACTTTTGTTTATAAATATATGTTGTACAATAAAATCGTTAGATTTGACTTAATGAATTCCATCAGAGAATGAAACATGTCAGCTAAGTTTTCCATTTGTCTTTATTTGTGTATATAAATACATGCACACACACACACATATATATATATATATATATATATATATATACCTGTATTGTTTAACATTTGCTTAATTATTATATGAAAATATAAACAGTGTTCATACTTATGTCCACACTGTCTATATCTTCCCCTATAAATATAAGAAATTTAAAATAAGATATATATAAATATACACACACACACACACACATATATATATATATATATATATATATATATATATATATATATTGTTTTAAAGAACACTGTTGGCAAAAGTTTTCCTGTGGTAATATTTTTATTTTTTTCTTGCATTGAGTAAATCAATAAACACATTTCTCTTTTCCCTAAGAAAACTATACAAAACTGGTTGGCTATTTGCTGACTTCATTCACTTTCTTTATCATTTTTTTCCCGTTTTGCAAAAATAAAAATAAAAATATGTGATATAAATTCATTATGTCATCGATTGTTTGGACTAGCATTTTCATTTTTGTTGTATTTTTTTTCACATTTCAGCCAGTGCATTTTCCTTCTTCTTAACATAGATATTCTGCATAAATATTTTTTTTTCTCCTCATCACCCACTTCACTTTGAATAAATCTTCAATCTGAGTATAAAAAATAATTTAAAATGTGGGCAAATACTCCTCAATATCAGACGAAACATCAGATTTATTTTGGGCTTCTTTGTCATGACAAGAAATTTTCATCACCTCCTGCCCTGCTATATATATATATATATATAATAAATGCAAATGTCAGTGTGTCACTGTCACACTTTTTCAATTTTACTCCTAGAGGCCATAACCCAACATATCATACCATTTTGGAATCAGGCTAACCTCATGAGCAAATTAAAAACATCCTGGGCCAGATCCAAAACCCCAATCCTGAAATTTTGGATTTCTAAGTTTTCATTACTGTGATTGTTTTTGGTGATTTTTTTTTTTTTTTTTTTATGCAATTTTTTTGCAAGGAATTTTTTTCTGCAATAACAATTTTTATAACTTAGAAATAAATTTGGGAATAATCAAAATTAATTGTAAAATCCAGTGAAAGTTACCCATGAAAAAAAAATAATTGCTTTTATGAAAAGTAAGGACCTACGTACATCAAACTGCCTTAAAATTAAGTGGCAACAGAAGAATTATTGTTGAACTCTTAAAAGGTAAGTTTATATATTAATGCAATACTTAAATGGAGTGATTAGTTTTGTGTTCTTTTGTAATTTATTGTTGCCTATCACATCTAGTCCTCCCTACCTAAAATGATGAAGACCCAATCAAAGAACCCTCCTCAGAAGCTAGTTTAAATGACACTTGATAGGGTGGCTTTTAACCTAGTATATATATATATATATATATATATATATATATATATATAATGTATATTTTCTTTCTTCCTTTAATAATGACACAAAAAGCTTGTCTGTGAATATAAAAGGATACAATTGAAAATAAGTAGACAAAACTTGTCTAAATTATTCAGTGAAACATGTCTCATATATATATATATATATATATATAACCACCGTAAATAGACAAAATTTATTTTTAATATTATCACACGTGATAATGATTAAAAGAAAAAATGAAAAACAAGCTAGCAAAACGGTTTCAATCCTCACTCAACAGAGCTAAATTGAGGTTAATAAATAGGTATACATTATCAATAAAAAGAATGGAAAATATGTGACAAAAAAAAAAACAAAATCACGTATTGTCAAATATTCTCCACATAAGTGAATGTAATGGATTCAACTGGAATTCGAACTCAGCTCTCCAATTCCTCAATCGGAGCCGCTGTTCACTACTCCACTCCATACAGCTGAGTAAATAGCAGGACAGACTATAGTCTAGGCGAAGGAAAACTTTGAATTCAAAACCTGCAGAGGGTCATTTGGAGATCTTGTGGCATGTAGTACACCAGGTCTCTGTATTCAGCCCTTCAAAAAGGGTGATTGGTTCAGCACAAAGCCTTCACCACTGTAATCAAATCATATGTGCTGGTGTTTGGGCTGTCAGTTCCTAGGAGCTGTGCTGCTTGACCCTCATACGATGGGAGAGTCTATCATATATATATATATATATATATATATATATATATATATATATGTGCATGTGTGTGCATATAATAGGAAAGAACAGTTAGATTGATGATCCAAAGTTCTTTAGTATTTTTGTTTTTATTTTTAAAAAAACAGTTCTTGATACATAAGTAGAGCCTAGATTATAATTTTGAAACAATGCTTGAGGATGAAATTGCCACCCAGTGGTTAAGGTTTAATATCGGAATTAAACTTAAATACTGCTGACCAGTTTTAAAACACAGTAATTTCTGTGTCATGTTGGAATCATATTTTAAAAAAATAAATAATTATAATATATATATTGATATGTCCCAGAAAGGGATATATTTGATCAAAGTAGCTAAGTGGTTTTGGCTACTGTAATCAAGTAGTACATGGTGGCAGTAATCGACTGGTGCTTGTCGTAGTCGCAAGTAATAAGATAGCCAATGGTGTAGTTCAATGGGCGTTGTCATAGATTTAAACTCAGTCATACCTACACGTCCATCTGTATTTATGATGGACACCAGCCAATCGTATACCAATAAGGAGGAAATCAGGTGTATGCATATTCCATTATATCATATATGTGTGTGTGTATGTGTGGTGAAGACATCATGTAATCTAAAAGCCTGCATCTACAAACACGAGAGAGAGAGAGAGACTTGCTTTTAGACAAACGATCTCTTTCGTATTGCATTGAGACAATGATGGACATACTTTGATTTCATTAATAGCACACTAATTCTGACATAATTCTTTAAGGAGAAAGTACTTTGAAAACTTAATAACGTTATTATCAACTATAAACACATGCCTAAAGCATTACATTATATTGCCATTTTTCTTTAAAGAATCTAACTTTCATCTCTCTAATACAAAGAATACATGCTTAAAAAGATCAGCCAGAGATTAGAATGAAATGACACCCTGCTGCACTAGCTGACCTCACAAAGGTGAAAACATTAAAACTACCAATAGACAGACACACAAACACAATTATGAATACACATTACCTTCTAATGCCCACTTAGATATAAAAGAATCTTTATAAACTTACAAACATGTAGTTATCAACTTTTTAATGCACATGATACATGACTGACCAATGAGAACTGAACCAAACAAAATTGAAAATACCGAAGTTTCTGTTATTTTGTCTGTTTTCTATCAATCTCTGATGAAGCTTTAATAAAAGGGAAACATGTTAGATTGATATACATTTCCTATTTGTTCTTTATTTTATCATTCTGTTGGATTCAGATCCATATTTGATGTGCATTTAATCTTTAATTCTCTCTCTTTCTCTTTGTGTGTGAGTGTGTGTATGTATATATATATATATATATATATATATGGAGAGAAAAGGAAAACATCTTAATCAACATGTTTTATCATCTGTAGGACTTTATCAAGGCAAATGTATTGGCTAAGATATGTTTAATCCATTTCCTATCTGAAATTTTCATACACACACACACACACACACACACATTTATATATTATTTTATTCATTTATGTTTCATTTGTTTATACTTATTGTCACTGTGCAGTGAAGAATAAAATTGGGCAGCAATCCACAGGTGCCCTCATGCACATACAGCATCAAATGAAGAAAACTAATATCTTTCAAATTGACAGTGTGTGGCAGCCTTCATTTTATACAGGGCTCAAGGATAAAAGCTGCCCCTTAAACACTTTGTCCTAAAATAAATAGAACTAAAATGTCACCTATAACATAACATTTCAAAGAAATGATACCTTCAGTGTTTTCTTGTCTTTCATTATCTATAATTCTTTTATATATATATATATATATATATATATATATATAATTATTATTTATAAAAAAATTATAACATAAGTATGTTATAAAATCACTACAAAAATAGCCATTTTGTTTCAACACACTCTGTGTCTTATCAAGGGATGATGTTGAAAAAAAAAAAAAAAACATCATCACTTGATAAGACACAGTGTGTTGAAACAAAATGGCTATTTTTGTAGTGATTTTATAACATACTTATGTTATAATTTTTTATAAATAATAATTATATCTGCTCTACTTTGTATTGAGCACTCTTTTTAAGAATAGTAATTGTTGGTTATTGGAATTCATTCTGTATATACCAATTATATACTTGTATATATATATATATATATATATATATATATATATATATATAAATTATTGGTATATATATGTAGGTGTATGAGTGAGTGATCATATATAAATACTCTATAGTGTAAGAAAAAATAGTACTCAATGTAAAGTAACAGAGCTATTTATATATATATATATATATATATATATATATATATATATATATATATATATATATATATATATATATAATTAGCTTGTTACTTTATATATATATATATATATATATATAAGCAAATATATGGATATAGATCCGACAGTATGAAGAAAAATATATACGGAAAAACAAACAAAAATCAATATATACATGACAAAGTTTTTTGTTTTAATAGTCTTGTTCTTTTGTACAATAAACCATCTTCATGTTGTATTGATAATGTTATAACATTATCAATATGTCCTGAAGATGGTTTATTAGACCGAAACGTCCGACGTTGACATATTAACATTAAAACAGCATAATTGTATATATATCCTGATTTTTTTTGTTTGTTTTTTCCTATATTTTTATATATATATATATATATATATATATATATATATATATATATATATATATATATATATATCTTACAATAATTGCACAACTCAGAGTTTCATGTTAAAACAGTTTTTCAAGTGCTGGAATTATCATAATATTTATTTCTATTTATGTTGAGTTGACCTGAAATAGAAATAAAAGTAAATATAATAATTCCAGCACTTGAAAATTGCTTCAGCATGAAACACTGAGTTGTGCAATTAATGTAAGATATTATGCATATTGTTTAATATATATATATATATATATATATTGTAGGTACTGTCAAATATTTTTCTTAATTTTGAAAAAAAAAAATAATAAAGAATAGAGCTGAAACAGACATTTTTTTTATATTTGATATCTAATTAGTAATTAAATTCTAATATATTTGTAAAATTAATTTATGGTCTTTTAAAAGGTCGAATGGTACTTTAAATCTATAAGAATAAAATTCTATTAATAATATTTAAAATATTAAAAATATCACTTACACATATTTAAATGACCCTTTTAGAAAATATTTCTGTATAAAAATATGATTTAAGCAGATGAATAAAAATGCAAAATTATTTTTTTTTATATCATTGAAAGCCTCGATGACTCACTGAATAACGGAAGTATACATTTGTTAGCAGGCACCCTCACCTCACCTAAACTTAACCTGACTTTATAAGTAACATATATTGGATACATAAGCTGTCTAGGGAAATTAAAACCTAAACACCCCTAAATTAAAATAGATTTTCCTTAACTTTATCAACTCATAATATCAATATTGTCTGCGCTTATAAGTTAAGTAAATTTCTTTCAAAGTTTCTTCCCAACATCGCTTGGCAGTGGAATGAGACTATGGATTTTAAGTTTAATTTTTATAATTAAATTTATATATTTAGTTTCAGTTTTGAAACATGGAAATTTTTCTGTGTCGTTTATGGAATCATATTTTTAAAAAGAAAATAATTATAAAATTATATATATATATATATATATATATATATATATATATATATATATATCATATTTAAAATTTGCTAAATTTATGGGGTAAAATACTAGGTATAAGTATAGGCATAGAAATACAATGATCATTTAGGTTATATGATATTAGCAATTGCTGCATCTTCATTTAAATGTTCCTCCACATTTCTATCTATCTCTTGCTTTATCTATCTTATTCTGCACATATCTACAGCCTGTCTGAAGTTATTATACAAATCAAATAAACCTCAATAACCCGTAAAGTTCTGAATCAATATTTGTTAATTTTAAATTCGTCCATTTCCACTATTAGTAAAATATTTAGTTAAATTTTCTACTATTTTCAATGGTTAATTTGTGAGATGTTTGGAATTTATGAAAATGGAGTGACTGATTGAAGATATTATGCAGATTAAACTAATATTCGCTTAAGACCTCTGAAATCTAATAAAAATATATTTTTCTTTTTTGTCCTCAATATATGGTTGAAACATGGGTAAAGGGATGGATCTAACAATTGTTGAAAAACAGAAAATAACAAAGTTATTGAATGAGGGAATGTCCATATTGGAAAATATCAAAGGAGCTTTGGAAAGAGCATTGAACAATTAAGAAGGTTGTTGAAAATATAAGTTGAGAACTCGATGCTAAGGGAAAGGCTTTCAGAGAGGAATGTAAAATAAAGCAAGTTATAGTGAATCAGCCACTTTTGACCAGCACTCAGATTTTTGAAAAGGCTGGAATTGAGGGAGTCAAGAAGGACAAAGGTGTAGAATACTTTGTGAATTGACATCTGTAAAAAAAAAATCTCCTGGGCAACCACCTCTCATTAAAGCAAATATTTTAAAGCATCAAAATTGGGCCAAGAAATACACGGAAATTGACTTTTCTAAAGTAATTTTCAGAGACAAATCTCGAGATTTGATGGACCTGATGGATGGGCCAAAGAATGGATTTTATCTAATTCAGACATGTCTGTGGCTAAAAGATGGCAACAAAGAGACAGCAGTATCAGGATATGGGTTGGAATTGTCTACCAAACCATTATTGGACCGTTCAAAGTCGATGAAACAGTTAAACTGAACAGTACTAATTATTACGAATTTATGAACAAGTCTTTCTTTGCATGGTACAAGTCCCAGTCTCAAAGTTAAGTGTGTATTTATACACGACAATTCTCCATCTCATGTATCTATGCTTACCTGTGTCATACCTGAACGTACCTATTCTATTATTAATAGACTCTCCCACACATAATAAGTAGTAGTAGTAGCGGTCACCAGTTGAAGCAATTAAAACTAGCATATCAGAAATTGAACCTGCTGAAGTAAAAAAAATTAACAAAATCTATGGATAATAGATTACTGGCTGTTATTGAGAAGGGTTACTATATTAGAATGTATAAGATTCAAAGACTTTTTATATATATTTGTTCTATTATAGATGTTGATCAATTTTTGATGATTTTATTTCCTTTTTATTGAAGTAAAATGCGATTATTTGGTTTTGCCTAATAACTTCAGACAGCAATTTTTTTTTAGAATACATCAAATAAGTTCAATAACTTCAATAAAACATTCATACTACCTAAAATTTTAACTCATGCTTTGTTTGAGTGTTTAAAATTTGACAATTTTTTAAAACCAAATTTGAATTATTAAAGTTTATGATTTGTTAAATAACTTCAGACAGAATGTATATATCTACCTATCGCAGAAAATTATACATGTACCACAGAAAGTTCACATATATCTATCTCAGAAAATTCATATCTATTTATTAATCAATCTAATTCATATGTATCTACTAATCTCACAAATTTATACATGTATCTCGAAGTTCATGCTTGTTTCAGTAAGTTCATATCTACCTATCATAATAACATTAACTATGTATGTATCTACTTCTATCACAATCTGACTATTATCTATCTACCTACATATCTCAGTTCATTATCTAATTTCATTATCCATCTGTCTCTCTCAGTTCATTATCTATCTCAATGTCTATTTCAATATCTATCTAATTCTGCTCATATCTATCTATCTATCTAATTCTGCTCATATCTATCTATCTATCTAATTCTGCTCATATCTATCTATCTATCTAATTCTGCTCATATCTATCTATCTATCTAATTCTGCTCATATCTATCTATCTATCTATCTATCTATCTATCTATCTATCTATCTATCTTATCAAAAAACCATAAATGTTCTCAGAACCATATGGGCATCACTCCATAACATGACCAATTGCAGGTTGGTGAGGCTGTTTAACACATAGTTGGAGGTTTTTGAATTCAAAGTTGTCCTTCTAGTCTGATTATCCCCGAAGGCTAGAAGACCCAGTCCATACTGCTATTTACCTGTAACCGAGGTGAGAAGAGGTGGATTCATACCTTTCCCAATATGATTATATAAATTTCTAAATATAAAAACAATTTTGGGCAACTGTATGACAAAATGGAAAAAAAAGAACTGGAGGGTCATTTTGTGGGGATGAAATACATAGATTTTTTTTCCTATTTTTTTCATTCAATAGCCCAATTTGCTCAAGGATGTTATTCTATGAAAATAAAAAAAAATGAGAGATGAAAAATTTTTTTTTAGATAAAGTATTTTTATCATTATTTCATTACAACTTTCATATGGTTTGGCGATTGTTCTTTATTCTGACAGTTTGTGTAAACAGTCGAAGAATTTATGCATCAACTCAATCAATAAAACAATCCCAAAATAGAAGGACCAAAATAGAGGAAGAAAATAAGAGGCAAGAAGAAAAATCTCAGTAGATGGATTTAGAAAAAATAAGAACAGATAATTACACCAATCCTCTCAGAAAGATATATAGGCTCTCTATTAATCTGCTGAGAAACCCCTTTCTGCCTTCCATCACCATGGCTGATGCTAACCTCTAGGAGAGTAACCCATTGCATCTTTTCAGGCTAACATTCTTGGCTGACATGAAGTGGGAAGATTATATTGAATCCATTGCTAGGTCAGCTGTTCACTGTGTCATGGAAGACAATTTTCATCTCATTGTTTTTATGAGCTCTTTGCTATCATACTCATTGGGGCTAGTTTTTAAATTGTTGTTTTATTCCCCACCCCGAGAGATAATGAATTGTATATATGGCAACTAGTTAGGACTTTGATAGAGACATGAGGTATTATAGTGAATGTAGTAAGAATGCGTTGTTTTGGTGTTAGGAATATTGTTGTATGTTTGGGTCAGTGTTTTTGGCTAGCTAAGTTTAATATTAAGACAAAAGAAGACCATCCTTTTCACCATTCCCCATTTTGACCTTGTGCCACATTTTCTGTATCTAAGCAGAAATAATTATCACTCTTTGCTTTATGAATTTAAAAGCAGTACTAGATTGGCAACAAGGTCTCATCAAGTCACATCTGAATTGGCTAGATGTAACCATAAGTTCTATGCTAACAGCTTCTTTTCTCACACTCTCCACTTGTGAAACTCTCTTCCAGGTCTATGCTTTCTAATAAACCTTGATATTCAAAAATTTGAATGCAATGTTAATTTTAATCTACTATCCACCTGATTATTCTTCTATTGTTTTCGCACCTCAGTAATGTTTCTGTTTTCTAATTCTTTCACATCCCCTTGTATCTTAGTGGCTAAATTGCCTTGTTTGGGGTGAACTTGATTTAAAAAAAAAAAAAGAAAAAGCCACATTTGCTGAGGTAAAACACAAAGATTTACTTGAACTGCCAGGAGAGCTCAAATTATTTGTGAAATATATTAGAATAAGCTGGAACATTTAGAGGAAATAAAAACTTAGCATATGGATAGAAAATTAATTGAGCAAACAAACAAAAATAGAAAACATATAAGACAAGGATGCACCTTCTTGCCAGATTTGTGTATGTGTCTGTGTGTACACACAAGGGGATGCTGGAATGTTTTCTGCCTAATCCTTTTCCCTAAATCAGTAGTCTGATGTCTCTTCATTGAAATACTGATTTTGTTTGTAGTTGCTGAAAAGTTTTCAGCTTGACCAAGAAGGGTTTAAAAAAAAAAAACCCAGTAAAACAGAATTCAGATGTTTGGTTATTTTGGCAGGTTTTAAGAAGTGGGTCAGGCCTCAAACTTTTCAGTCCCTACCCCTATATATAAATTTGTACTTTTAACTTCCTCTTATGAATCTGGCTTTAATTTAAAGGTGCGTCATTTTTTTTTTTTTGTATGTTTTTGCCTTATCAAAACAGTCATAATTTTTTTTTCAGTTTTTCTTTTTTTTTTGTAGTTTCTATTTTTGATTTTAAATAGCTGTTCTTCTCCTTCCTCAGTTCCACTAAGAATTCATCTTGACTTCTTTCCCTGTCTAACCACACTATGTTAAGTACTTCATCTTAATGACTTATTAGTTATCCTTTAGAGCTGAAAGATTTGAACAGACTTTTAAAAGACAACACCTATCTCACTCATAATATCTTTGTCCTTTGTTACTTTTTATTTCTCTTTCTCTTAAATAGAAAGGTTTTTCTTTTCTTTTTATTTCTCTTTTTCATCATCTCTCATTTCTCTCCTTCTTTTCTCATCTTCTCTCTATCTTTCCTTTATTAATTCTTTCTTCCCTTATTTCTCCCCTTCTCTCTTTTCTTTCTCCTTTTCTCTTTTTTCCTTCTCTCATTCTTTTCTCCTCTTTTTTCATTCTCTCCTTCGCATTCTTCTTTCTCTCCTTCTTGTGTTTCTTTCTCTCTCTCTCTCTTTGTCACCTTCTCTTTTTTATTTCTCCCCTTCTTTTTTTTTCTTTCTCCCCTTCTTTTTTTCTTTCTCCCCTTCTTTTTTTCTTCTTTCTCCCCTTCTTTTTTATTTCTCCCTTTCTTTTCTTTTTCTCTTCTTTCTTTTCTTTTTCTTTTCTTTTTCTCTTCTTTCTTTTCTTTTTCTCTTCTTTCTTTTCTTTCACATCTTCTCTCTTTTCTTTCTCGCCTTCCTGCCTATTCTTTTCTCTTTTCTTTGTCTCATTCCTTTCCCCACTTCTCTCTTTTCCATCCTACTCCTCTTTCTTCCTACTTCCCTTCTCTCTGTCCTTTCTCACCTCTTTTTCTGTTTCTCTCCTCCTCTTGTTGTTTGTCTTCTTTCTCTTTTCACTCTTTCTTATTTCTCTTCACTTAAGAAGGTTAGAGAAGAAGTAAATAAAGTTTAAAACTTTAGGTAACAGTTATTAAAATATTATCTTCCTTTATAAAGCATACTAGGCTATACAGTGTTTTCCTGTTTATAAAGGGAACACAGGTTCAAGCCCAGCTGAAGACTATATTTTCTTTATTAAAATCTTTCAAAAAAAATGAGACCAGTAGATGAAAATTATTGTGTTGAAAAAAAACAAAAAAAAAAACAGATGTCTACTCAAACCCTACAACATTTTCTATTCACTAAATATAATGTATATTACTAATAAAGAATATGAAATATATATAGTTTTAAGGTATGCTATATTTATGGGATATAGTGCTCAATATCAGAGATAGAGCACATGTAAATATAAAATGAATATTGATGTCAACACTCAGAGGTGACAGACTCTTTCATGTTAAGTGACCTGATGATTGTGTTTAGCATGAAACAGTCTGTCACTTCTGAGTGTTGACTTCACTGCTTATATATATATATATATATATATATATATATATATATATATATATATATATATATAGGAAAAGACAAGAGGAAAACTATACTTGGTCTTAGCCAGCATGTTTCATCATCTAACAGACTTAATCAAGCCAAATGTGATGAAGGGAAACAACTGAATCCATCATTTTAATTTTGGGAGATGTATAATACAAACATCCATCTCGTATTTCAATCCTGAAAAAAATTTTTTCTGTTTTCTTTTTCGAGTATACTAAATGACATAATCTAAGGTCTTAATGCCTAGACATTTCAGGTAAACTGATTAATATTTATGAGCATTCTTAAACTTAAAAATTTTGAGTAATGGCCAAATATTTACTTGTTGCAAAATAAAATCATTACATTACCTTGATAAAGTTTGTCAGGTGACAAAATAAGTTGGCGAAAACTAAGTATAGTTTTCCTCTTGTATTTTCATTCATTTTGTCACTTTTACAGATATATTCTATCTGAGATATATTCTATATATATATAGAATATATATATATATATATATATATATATATCCCTCACCGATACGATAGTACAGCTCAAAGTTTCATGCCCAACGCAATCTTCAGGTGCTGAGTATAGACTGGCTGTGATGTAATTTAAATTTAAAAAATATATCTGGTTCTGGCAATGTTGGCACAGTTATATATCATACTGGGATTACAGTTTTAATTTTAAAAATTATACTTGACATTTAAAATAAATGGGATTTGTGTGTGTGTGTGTGTGTATATATATATATACATGTAAATTAGCTCCCTCCAGCTATGGGTAAAATAGCAGGACTGGCTGGGTTCTATAGCCTTGGATGGCAACTGGTCTAGGAGAAGGACAACTCTGAATTCAAAACCTGCGGAGGATTGTTTGGGAACCTTGTGGCATGTAGTACACCAGGTCTCTGTAATCGGCCCTTCAAAAAGTGTGGATGGTCCTGCACGAAACCATCACCACTATAATCGAATCTCATGTGCCGGTGTTGGGCTGTCAGTTTCCTGGAAACTGATCTGCTTGACCCTCATATGTCAAACCCGACGGGAGAATCAATTTCGATTTTATGTAAATTAAAAAAATTATTTTACAGTTGTGAATATTAATTTTTTTTATTAAAGGGAGATTACTTGTTCTTTTTTTATATAAAAAAACAAACAAAAAAGAAACCATAATTTACCTTAAAAATAAACTGTAATTCATATTAAAAATTAATCTGGATCACTGACTACATGTAACTATCAATTAATAGGGATCAAAACCTATATGCAACCATTAATTCACTTCTCTTGTTTAATAAGCTAGGGTTATTTATGTGTTTACAATTTTTCAACAAGACATAAGTTATATCTATTTCCTTTCGCATTATAAGATTTGGCTCTTGCTATTATATCCCAGTTGAGGAAAGATGCATTGCCATCATTCTTTAATTGACAGAAATATTTAGAAAGAGAAGTGGTGTTTTTGTATTTTATATTACCTAAAGTCATTCAATAATCATAGAAATTAAATTTCCACAGATTTCAGGATATATATATATATATATATATATATATATATATCTCCAAGTATAGGATTGGTGTATACAGAATAAATTTCAATAATCAACAAATAATATTCCTAAAAGAGTGCTCAATACAGAGCAAATATTCAGCACCATCACTTGAGAAGACACCAGAAATGTTGAAACAAAATGGCTATTTTGTAGTGATTTTATAACATTTTTGTTATAATTTTTGAATAAATGATATTATATATATATATACACACACACACACACTACAGTTCAATAGTTTGGGCCCACCCTAGGTAATTTTTTATATTGGCCCTAAAAGTAGTTGTTTTGTACTTTAAATAAGAGAAAATTATTATACATGGTTAAAGAAAATAAGTCAGACATGATTTTTACTGATGGAACCCTATATATGCAAGGGGAGGGAATGAAATCTGATAAATGTTTTTTATATTTATAATTTATTACTTCAAATGTTATTTTTAGTGGTTACTCGTATTTGAGTCTAGATGCTGTGTTTATTTCTTAAACCGTATATTTATTTATTTACATCTACCGACCTGAGTATTTGAGAAATCTGGTTTTACACTGAATTCAGAGTTTTGGCCCTGGAATTCATAATATACTGGATATAATATATCCGAAATTTTCATGCTCATTGGAAAATATGGCAAACCAAATTCTTTATTTCGTGAAATATTTCTAAAGAAGTAATAGATTTTTAAAAATTTATTAATCCAACAGAATTTATCACTTTAAATGTTATTTTTAGAGGATACACATATTTGAGCAGACAATCCATTTATTTTTTAAATAGTATATATTTTTTTTTTTGTCTATTGGCATGAATATTCGAGAAGTCTTATTAAAGAAAAATATGCACTCTCCAGCAGGACTTGAACCTGCATCCTCCTAGAGGAAACCATTATTAGATCTGACATGCTTTGAGCTCTTGGTAGATGAAAAAAAAAAAAATGCTGTTTAATAAGTAAACGGGAGTGTCTATTCAAATACGAGTATCCACAAAATATAATACATAAGTTATATATATATATATATATATATATATATATATATATATATATATATATATATATGGAACAGTGTTATCAACAAAAGATGCCGATTCATTGGCAAAACCTGTCAGAGTAGAAATTATTGTAATTGTCTTTTATGTTCAATGTTCTGTATTCTCATCCAAGTATACATTTTATATATATATATATATATATATATATATATATATATATATATATATATATATATATATGTTTGAATTATCCACAGACAAAATGATATTAACTCTACTTCAGTGTCAGAGATAAAAGCATTTCATAATGTATATCACTTAACCAAAGAATTTTCAGACATTTTTCTTTCCAGTAAATTTTGTGCCAGTACTTTAACCACCAATATTGGCAGTAACTTATAGGATGTATTTGTCTTGTACTTAGAAACCAAATTAAATTCCATCAGTAGAAGTTCTTTATTTTCAGAAGACATTTCACAGACAAGCCAAGAATTTGAGTAAAGTTATTTGAAAAATAACTCTGAAGGCGTAATCTAATTAAGGATGAAGCAGAAAGCCCGTCTGAGCAATAAAACACTCAAGGCGAATATTCTTACAAGAATGTGCGATTGACTTTGTAATATTTTAATGTGGGATCATGTCATCCTCAGAACTTTTGTTTGTTGTAATTTACAGACTAATTAAAAAAGTTATTTTTTTGTAAAACCTTAACTGGTTTTCTTTTGAGTATAAATGGAAAAATTTGTGCTAGGTCACCTGCAGTCAAAATTAACAGTAACACACACACACTCATTCAGAAATGTTCTTTCTGGCAGTCAACTTGAGTGGTTTATATAAGGACACAAGATGTCTAATATTGCGCAAGAAACAAATTTGCTGGTTTCTTTATTCAAGGAACTTCGGACACAGTTTGGATTTTTAATTTTGGTAAATAATACATGTGACACGTGGGCATCTGATCTAATGATAAAAGTGACTTTCATTGCTGAATTGATCTAATTAAAAAAAAAAAAATGTGGAACTTGCTTTATTATTTTCATTTATATTATTTTGATATAAATTACTTCTTTTTTTTCCTAAAAATAAAAATTTAAATTATAAATAAATGATAAATAAATAAAAATAACTAAAATAAAAATGAATAAAAAGATAAAAATATAAAATTAAAATATTTAAAATAAAAAAATTATAAAAATGACTACATTTTCCTTAGAAAATGATAATTTAAAATTGCAAAAGTGCAGATACTAATACTTCAATCAAATTTAAATTCATACAGTTCTAACATTTCATTCAAATTATATTTCATTCATTTCTAATATTTCATTCAAATTATATTTCATTTAATTCAAATTATATTTCATTCAATTCTAACATTTAATTCAAATTATATTTCATTCAATTCTAACATTTCATTCAAATTATATTTCATTCAAATTATATTTCATTTAATTCAAATTATATTTCATTCAATTCTAACATTTAATTCAAATTATATTTCATTCAATTCTAACATTTAATTCAAATTATATTTCATTCAATTCTAACATGTAATTCAAATTATAATTGAATTCTAAAATTTCATTCAAATTCATTCAATTCCAAAATTTCTTTCAAATTATAATTCATACAATTCTAACATTTCATTAAATTTATATTTTATTCAATTCCAAAATTTAATTCAAATTATAATTAATTCTAGAACTTCATTCAAATTATAATTCATCCAATTCTAAAATTTCACTTAAATTATAATTCCTTCAACTGTAAAACATCTTTCAATTTATAATTCATTCAATTCTAAAACTTCATTCAAATTAAAATTCTATTAATTTTAAAAATAGATACAAATGGCAAATTGAAATACTATTTTAGTCATATAATGTGCCATCTTTCCTCATTATTTTAAAATAATTAAAAAATATATGAGAAAAATATATATGTAAATGGCATTTTTGAGCAATATTCTATTGGTGAAAAAGAAGCCCTTGTAGAGCCGAACATGATGACTAGAAATACTACTGCCCTTACAGGAATTTGTGATAATGAAGAAGAGAAAAAAATGCCTCAAGTGCTTTGACATTGTTTATGTTTTGCAATCAGTTCAAGGTGATATATAATAATGCACAATGTTCCATAAAGTCAAGAACAACAAATAAAGGACATTAGAAACATATTTTGTAAGGTTGATATGTATTTGAGTCAAAGATTTTGATATAGAAAAAAATTGTTTTAATTATAATTAAATAATTTGCCATACATTTACTTAACATTTCTTCATTGTTAGTGAGTTATGTGCCACGCGAGATACATGCTTAGGCAATCATGTATCTTTCGATACATGACTGATGAGGCAGATTTTTTCCTGCAGTAAGTTGCCATTTCTTTCTGCAGTAGACCAGTTGCCATCCAAGGCTATAGAACCTAGTCTGCCCTGCTATTTTCCCATAGCTGGGGGAGAAGAGGATTCATATCATTCCCAAGGGTCAGTTATGTGCTATGCGTGATACAATCTTAGGCGATCATGTATTTTTCAATACATGACTGACGAGGCAGATTTTTTTTCCGCAGTAGGTTGCCATTTCTTTCTGCGGTAGACCAGTTGCCATCCAAGGCTATAGAACCCGGTCTGTCCTGCTATTTACCCATAGCTGGGGGAGAAGAGGAGGATTCATACCATTCCCAAGGGTCAGTTATGTGCTATGCGTGATACACACTTAGGCGATCATAGACCATTAGGCGAGGTTCAAACTCAGTACTCGGGATATAAGTCAGTCAGTGATACACGCTTGGGCGATCACGTATCTTTTGTTACATGACTGACGAGGCAGATTTTTTCTTGCAGTAGGTTGCCATTTCTTTCTGCGGTAGACCAGTTGTCATCCAAGGCTATAGAACCTGGTCTGTCCTGCTATTTACCCATAGCTGGGGGTGGGGAGAAGAAGAGGATTCATACTTTTCCCAAGGGTATTAGCACATAAGTGAATGTAATGGATTTGACTGGAATTTGAACCCAGGTCTCCAATTCCTCAATCTAAGCTGCTATCCATTACTCCATGTTCATATACTCAAACATTACTATACTTATCACACCACATTTCTTTTTATTAGTATTTATTATTAATTATTGTAGGCCAAGTTGTATAATCATATGATAACACCAAGAGTATCTACCTACAGCCCAGGGTAGATGCGTAAATTAGTGTAATGATGTGACTAGCACACACCATAATTTTCACATCATCATGTGCCTGTATGTATTATTATTTTGTTTTGCAAAGACTTTCTGTGTGATACCCTGAGAAATGTGGTGGACTCACCCACACTTGTATAAATGTGAGAACAGAACATAAAACTAGGAAAGGCAGCAAAAGCCATATTTAGCAGTCATTTGATAAAATACAGTAGTAATTTGCAGCAGGACTTACTCTAAGAGCGACTGAACTCAACTAAATAATAAATGCATTATGACAGTATATTATATCTGATGATGGAGATAAAGCATTTATAAGACTTTACACGTAGATTTACTGGACATCAAATCCTCAATTTTGAGAAAAAGCTTTACCTGCCATGAAGAAACAAAAGGGCCATGCACTGCTTTGCGCAATTTCTCCAGGAGGCCCTGGTTGTCGATGGAAATTTATAAAATCTTTCTCTAAATACAAATTTTCAGGAAAATAGGTTTCTCAAGATAATGTAGCTGTTGTTGCTCTTGAAGGTTGGATTATTCAATTAACATTTTTATACAATTTGTATTTTATTTCCCCCATCCCATTGTACCGTATATACTAGCATATTGTGTGACTTTTGATGACCTAATTTTGAAGGTAATTTTAAGAGGGTTGTATCATACATGAGATACGAAATTAATGTATGTACTCCTGGCCCTGGCTACACTACTGACCAAACTATATATCCATTTACTGTTGTCAAATTAACTTCAAAATTAGATCTTTAAAGGTCACATGATCTGTGAGTATATACAGTAGTAGTTACTTTTGCATACATGTTTTGAAGAATAAATGTAACGACCATTATGGGACAGAATTAATAATTTAATTTTTTTTCCTTTTCTTTTTTTTTCTTTTTTTCTTTCTTCATTTTTTGTTTTTCCTTTTCATTTCTTTTGTGTATTCATTTTTTCTTTCTTTTGATACTTTTTTGTTTTCTTCTTTTTTTGTTTTCTTCTTTTTTGTTTTCTTCTTTTTTATTTATTTTTTATTCTTTTTCACTTGCCATTAATCTGTTTTGCTACCTTTTCTTTCTGTTTCTATCTCTTTTTATTCTTATCTTTCTTTTTTTCTTCTTCCCCTAACTTTTTGTTAACTTTTTCTTTTTTTTCATCCTTTCTTTTTTCCATTTCCACATTATTTACTTTTCTTTCATTATTCCTTCCTTTTATCCTATTTTTCCTTTCTTATTTTTTACCTCTTTACTTGTTTTTCCATTTTATTTGCTTTTTACTTTACTTTCATTTCTTTTTCTCCTATTTTTCCTTACCTTCTTCTTTCTTTTCCTGTTTACATTTCTTTCTTTCTTTATCCTTCTTTCTCTGACTTCTTCTTTTATTCTCGTCTTGTTTTCTTTGTCTCTCTCTTTCTTTTTCTCTTTGTATTCTTTTTTTACCCATTTCTTTATCCTTTTATTCTTCTTTTTTACATTTTATTTGCTTTTTTCTTTTTCTTTCATTTCTCCTTCTCTCTTTACTGTTTTCCCTTTCATTCTTTTTCTTTTTATATTTCTTTAAATTTTCTTCTTTCTTTTTCCTTCCTTTCCTACATTTCTTTTAATTCTCCTTCCGTTTTTTGTCTCTTTTTTTTTTCTCTTTTTTCTCCTCTTCTCTCCTTTTTTTTCTTCCTTTTTTTCCTCTTCTCTTTTCTTCTTTTTTTTCCTCTTCTCTTTTTTTCTTCTTTTTTTCTTCTTCTCTTTTTTCTTCTTTTTTTCTTCTTCTCTTTTTTTCTTTTTTTTCTTCTCTTTTTTTCTTTTTTTTTCTTCTCTTTTCTTCTTTTTTTTTTTTTTTTTTTTTGTTTTAATTCCAGAAAAAATTATTTTAGGTATAGATTGAGGCAATTCGATTCTAACAGCAAATAGAATAAAACTCACTTAAATACTCCTAACACACAAGTATCAAGATTTTACAAACAACAGCCTGTAAAGCAAATTCAGTGCATTTTCCAGTGCCTCATCACCCTGCTTCTTATCATCCAGCATTGATTGATGATGTCTTTATGTATATAGGTTTACAAAAATCAGATGCCCTTGTAGATTTTAGATTTGTCTCAAGACTCTGCCCTTTTGTACATCTTGTTTATGTTACACTCTCTCTCACTCTCTCTCTGGCTGTTTCCCCCCACTTTTTTTTACTTTGTCTGTCTTATACTTTCTTTCTCTGGTTCTTTCATTTACTTTCTTTATTCCTCCTAATTTCTCTCTCATACTTTCCTTTTAGTCTTTCTCTTGTTCTTCTCCCTAGTTTCTGCTTCCTCTCTTTAGCTTGTTCTTTTCTCTCTCCTTCCTCTTATTTTCTCCTTAGATGTTCTTTTTATTTTCTTATTTTTCTCCCCCCCCACTCTCTTTTTCTGCTTCTCTATTGCTCTTTCTCTTTTTCTCTTCCTGCTTTTCTCTTTCTTCTTCTCTTACTCAGTTTTGGTTTCATGCTTTTTGTCTTGCTCATTCTTACTTCCTTTTTCTCTCACTCACTGTTACTCTTTCACTGTTTTTTGCCCATGGTTTCTCTCTTTTTTCTTGCTCACTGTTACTCTCTCTTTTTTCTTGCTCACTGTTACTCTCTCTTTTTTTTCTTGCTCACTGTTACTCTCTCTTTTTTTTCTTGCTCACTGTTACTCTCTTTTTTTCTTGCTCACTGTTACTCTCTCTTTTTTTCTTGCTCACTGTTACTCTTTTTTCTTGCTCACTGTTACTCTCTCTTTTTTCTTGCTCACTGTTACTCTCTCTTTTTTCTTGCTCACTGTTACTCTCTCTTTTTTCTTGCTCACTGTTACTCTATCTTTTTTCTTGCTCACTGTTACTGTCTCACTCTTTTTCTTGCCCACTGTTACTGTCTCACTCTTTTTCTTGCCCACTGTTACTGTCTCACTCTTTTTCTTGCTCACTGTTGTTCTCACTCTTTTTCTTGCTCACTGTTGTTCTCACTCTTTTTCTTGCTCTCTCTCTCTCTCTTTATCTTGTTCTCTGTTACTTTCTCTTTCACACTCTCTTTCTCCCACTTGCTCTCTTTTTTCCCTCTTTTCTGTCTGTCTATATTTATCAATCAGTCTCAGTCTGTTCATATCTGTCTATATATCTATCTATCAATCTGTTTCAGTATGTTTGTATCTATCTATCTTCCCCCTCCTCTTCTCCCCATTTTGTTTACATCAGTATTCTCTTTGGAATTCCATTACACATCTCTCCTTTTTCTCCTTCTGTTTGTCTTTGTTTTATTGCCAAAATTTGTGATGGGTTACTCCTTGTAAAACTAGATGTTTCTCATGTTAGGTCCCTCTGATCCTGAGTGCCCCACCCCGCACACTTCACAACCATCTTTCAGCCCCTATACTCCTAATTATTCCTATCTCATTTAACCTCCCCTCCCCATCTGATTCCACAGACGACCCCACCACACTTACTGTCTTCTGTAACCAGCCAGGCATTGCACAACGGATACTAATCCATCCAAGAATAATTCTTTGTAGCATCTGCTTTTTACCAAGAAAATTAGAAGAGGATCTTTTGACACCAAATTCTTTAGTGGAAATTTATAGGATTTGTTTGCATGCATTCTATCCATTGTTTCACCAGAATGGGTATGTGCATCTGTATATATGCATATAACTGCCTCTATTCAAATATATACATATATTGTATAATAAGATGAAGAAGGACACTAAAAGAACTGTGCTTGATGTAAAATATATAAACAGACCCAATATAAGAAATATGAAAACAGTGATATTCAAATATTGTTGGCTTTCCACAATTTAAAGTTTCATTTGTACCTTGGTATGTGTGTGTGTATATATATATATATATATATATATATATATATATACACACACACACACACACACACACACACACAATTAAGCAATTAAGGAGGCATGGAATTCAAAATCTGCAGAGGGTCGTTTGGGGACCCTGTGGTACGTAGTGCACCAGGTCTCTGTATTTGGCCTTTCAAAAAGTGTGGATGGTCCTGCACGTAACCTTCACAACTATAATCAAATCTCATGTGCTGCTGTCGGTTTCCTAGGAACTGATCTGCTTGACCTTCATACGTTGAATTCGACGGGAGAGTCGAGTATTAAGCAATATACATAATATCTTACTTTAATTGCACAATTCAGAGTTTCAATCAAGCAATTTTCAAGTGCTGAAATTATTATATTTACTTTTATTTCTATGTATATTTTGGGTCGACCCAACATATAAATAGAAATAAATATAATAATTCCAGCACTTGAAAATTGCTTCGGCATGAAACTCTGAGTTGTGCAATTGGCCCCCAAAAATAGTTGCTTTGTATTTTAAACAAGAGAAAATTATTATACATTGTTTAAAAAAAGAAGAGAAAATGTGAGACATAATATCTTATTAGAAATTTTATTATGACAAAAAGAAAAAAAGCATTTTATAATTAAATTTTGCTCTTTTCAAAATATCCTTACTGCAATACACATTTTTGGCATTTGTCGCAAAACTAAAAAAAAGTTTGATAACTGATTCTATACTTTTTTCTTCAAAGACTACTTTTTTTTCTTTTTTTTTCACTCTTCTGTCAAGTTCATCCCATGCTAATTCTGGATGACTTCATAGTAGTGTGTGTGTGTGTATATATATATTTTTCTGATATTTTTTATGTTTATACATTCTTTTTATAGATACAAATATTTAAGTAAATGCTCTGCTTATAATAAACAATATTAACAACATTTACTGGCCTGAATGTCCAAGAAATTTTCATAGAAAATATGCATCCTCTGCCAGGAATCGAACCTGTATCCTATATGGAAACGTCATTTAGCCTGACATGCTTTTACTGATTGACCCACAGAGGAGTGTTTCAGTTAGCAAGGTCAATTTTACTGTTTTTAAACTACAATTCTCCATGATTTTCTCTCATACATTCATATCTGCTCAATGTGTGTCCAGATGTAAACATTCAGGCCTGTAAATGTTTTTAATACTGTTTATTATAAACAGAGCATTTACTTAACTATTTGTATCTATACAAAGAACGTATAAACATAAAACATGTCTTAAAAATAATTATTGGATTTTGTCCATTTCATAATGTGTATATGTGTGTGTGTGTATATATATATATATATATATATATATATATATATTTTTTATTATATGGTTGTCTGACCATCTTCAGATGGTTCAAAGAACAAGAAACTCAATTCTATATTTTATATTTATTCTATTTTTTAAATTATTTCAACCCAAGCAAGGCAATAATGTCACTAAGATGCAAGGAGTTACTGAGTGTTAGTGACTGTGGGAAAAAAAATATTGAGGAAAGAGAACAATAAAATAACAGGAGTCAAAAAGACAGAAGATAAGGATTAACATTGCATTTTTGACTGGAAATCAAGAAGCCGGAAGAGAGTTCAACAAGCAATCAGTACAATAGAAGAAACTGTTAATTTATGGTTAAATCGAGCCATTTCAACTCTAAAATTATGAAACATTGCCATCAAATAGTACCACATTTACATTCATAAATCTAGGTACCATAGAGGAAAGTTCATCAGAACAATTCCCATGAAAGTATTTATAGAAAAGGTACAGCAAAGCTACATTATGACAATGGGGAAAATAGCTGAAGCTGAGATGTCAGGTCAGGATCAATAACATTGCAGATTCTTCTTTGAATTTTATCAAGAATCTCTAAATATATAGCAGGAGCACCAGACCAAATGTGGCAGCAATATTCAAAGCAAGGATGAATATATATATATATATAATGTATGTCTGTGTAAAATGTTAAAATAAATCAACATATTGTAAACAATGGGAAAATATTAACATATGACAAATCTTAATGGATAACCCCCAAATAGAATTGAATATCTTGCCCCTTGAACCAACTGTAGATTGTGAAACATCTGTGTAACCAACTATTACTATAACATATATATTACTCTTGCACCTTAGTGGCTTTACCACCTTACTTGGGATGAAATGATTAAGAAAAAGTATAGATTCAACACTTGTAACTATTTGTTGATATTAAACGTGCATGTTCAATACTGCAGGAGTCGGCCATTGTCGGGATCATCAAGGCAATGAGAATGATCCTTTCCTTAGCTGTATAGTATGTGCTTTGCAAGGTCTACATAGAGTTTTGAATTCAGAGTTTTCCTTCTCCTAGACTGGTTGCCACCTAATGCTTTAGAACCTAGTTTATCCTCCTATTCTGTTCATGTGGGGAGAAAAATGGATTCATAGACTTTCCCATGGGTATTAGCACATAATTGAATGTAATGAACTAGATTGGAATTTAAACTCGTCATTCTGATTCCTCAGACTGAGCTGTAATCCATTTAATACACTTATCTCTAAATGATCTCAAAGTAAAATATATTTGATTATATAAATGATTACATTATGATTGCAAATCAGAATGATTTTAAAATATAAATAAAAAAAAATATCTGATATAGAAATATGGATTAATCCATGTTTCTATATAATTTTTTTCTCGGTTAAATGTTTGTTTGTTTTCCTAAACATTTCTTGTTGAATTATAGGTGTGTGCGCTGGTGCATATTAAACAACAAGAAATAAGATCATTTATCTAATATCATATATTGAACTGCTGACCTCACTTTACTGCTCGTCCCAGTGAGCTATTTCCTGCTGCTCTTTGGTCGGTCTGAGGTGTTTAAAAAGAAGCAGATGTTGCTGCAAAACATGGAAAACAATTTTGTTTTATATTTTTTTTAGTATGTTTTCTATTTTAATTTTCAACCCATATTTTATTAGCTGTTCATTTCTTTGCTAATGAATAGCCTCGTTAATTATAGCATAGGGAGATTTAATTTCAATTAATAATTTTCTTAAAAAGGAAAAATAATTTCAGTGATGATAATGATGGTTGCTACAATATAACAACAAAAATAATAATAATAATAATAAACACTCTGAAATTACACCATGCATGGCTCTCATGGCTTCTGATTTTAATTGATTAGAGGCGTTAATGAATGAGCAAATAAAAAAACATCTGTAAACTTTAAATTTAAAAGTTTAAGTTCAATCCAGGCTCTAAAAGTTCATTTTCCTTTTTGTCATATCCATTCTAAATTTAGATGTTAGTGACTCTCCACAGATTCCTGTTTCTTTTTTCATTTTTTTTTTTTTAATGCTTCAGGTTATGGGTGATCATAGCCCTCCACAGCTTCCTTTTTCTTTATTATCTGTGTTATATTCTGTGCTAATAGGAATATATACTTGAAAAACACAGTGGATAAAATAAGTAAAGGTTTATTGTAAAAACCAGTACAATAAGAATAAAGGTAACACTTATGCACAAGGTTGTCGCAAGTCAATCCAGTAGTGAGCACTACTATTGGAAGGTCGGTAGTTCTTGCGTAAGTCTGAGTTGTACTCAGCAGATCCCAGCTTGACTCTGTAGTCTGTTGACTTACAGATACTTATAGGTAGTTACTACCTATAATGTAGTCACTCATGGGGGTGACAGGTTATTCCATTACATCAATCTGAACTAGAATGACATCCTTGGAAAGATTTTCTTCTCTATTGTTTCGACTTCAGAGCTCTCATAGCCTGGTTGCCACTCATGGCTAGGGAACCCAGTCAACCCCTGCTATTTAACCCATAATTGTGGGGAAGGAGATATAACAGATAAGGTGAGAATTTGAATTTGGCTTACTGATTTAACTTTCTGTGCTAACTGTTACGCTCTACTCATGTATGAAGCACAATATGCTGGTGATAAAAAATTATAGAAAGAGGAAGGGTTTCATTTTAAATCAGTGGTTACTAAACTTACCTTGCCAACCATTCTAACCAATCATCAAAGTGTACCCTATAATTCCCCTCCCCCGTGCCATGAAAGCACACCTTATGAAAAAATGGTAAGCTGGTTAGTTATACATACCATTATAACTGTAGTGAGTTTGAGATTTACTAAGAGCACCATATATGTAGCCTTGTGCAAGACCAATCTAAGTTCGGTAAATATCAATTATAGAAAGGGAAACATATTTCTTATTCAAATTTAGTAAATGAAAAGCCAGATGACTAACAACAAAAGTCCTGGAGACAGTGGTAACAAGCAGGACAATATATGATATCAGGAAGTGACAGTTGAAATTTCTAGGATGCATAGTGAGGAAAGAGGGCTTGGACAATTTGATACTCACAGGACAGAAATGTAGGAGAGACAGAGGAAAGCAATGTATAACCTAGCTGGCAAGCTGGTGTGAATGAATGACAGAGCAGAGTTTGAGAGAGATTGCAAAAGTTATTAAGACCTTCAATCGACAAGAAATTGTGGAGAGCTATGATTGCTAAAGCCCTGAAGGGACGCAACACATAGAAGAAGAAGGAATGACAAATCAAGGTAGTAAAAATGTTTTAAATGTATAAAAAATACCAAAAATTAGAACTTGAATTAAAAATCATCATCATCATCATCATCTCATATGACCCACCCATAATTGAGGGTGAGGTCATAGTATTGCTGCTCAGCTGAGCACCTGACTAGCTCCCTACACATGTTTATTCATGAATAGCATCCAACCACATAGAATGTTTTGGACAAAAGTACAAGGTGCAATGGGTAAATTGTCACCATTTTATATTTTTAATTTTACACATGTGCGTTAGTTGCTTTTGATTTTGTTAACTGCACAGTATAGTAGGGTCAGTTAGTTAGGTACTATCTGTGAGAGAAAGAGCACCATGACGCAATTCCCTCCACCAGAAATTTTGAAACAGCATGTGGCACTGCTTGGCATTCATGCTGGAAGCTCTAATACAAACATTTTAGTTTGTTTGGGTGTCAATCTGAAGACAGTGCAAAGGATTCAGAAAGAGTTGGTGATTATGAAGATGCTTAGTGTGATCACTAGTGATGGCAACATTATACATCCATTCATCTTCCCACAGGGTCTCAGACTCAACATGGAGAGGTACATCAATTTCCTTGAGGAAGTAGTGCTTCCATGGGTTAAGAGAGTGGCTGATCAAAGACCCTATGTCTGGCAACATGATTCTGCACCATGTCACACAAGCAAGAGAATGCAGTCATGCTGCCAGACAACTTTTGCGATCACATCACCCTTTATATCTGGCCACCTAACTTCCCAGACTGCAACTTCCTTGATTATTATGTGTTGGGCGCAGTTGAGCGAATGTCCAACAAAACACCTTGTAAAACCCAAGATGAACTGAAGGCAAGAATTATGGCAGCATTCATCAACTAAAACAAGGAGACCATCCAGAAGAGTTGCAGGAGATTCCAAAGTTATCTTGAAGCCAATGGCAATTTTATTGAATAAATTTACTCTTTAACATTTCAAGATATTTTTATATAATTTTGGTAAATATATCTGTTAAAATGAGATGTCAGTGTTATTTTCATTTTTGCAGAATTTAGATGATAATTTATCCATCACACGCTGAGGACCTGGTAGAGCCCATCCCTCTCCCGGTCAGACCCTAACTGATGGACTTCATTTGAAGGCTCACTTTGTTCATGGACCTGTGACCTATTGATTCTCTGTCATCCTGAATATACTGCCTGTAGTTCAATCACACAGATTTGGATTGCATTTGGTCAAAACTCATTGTACTTGACTGAACTCCCCACTGGTGATAACCTCTGAATCACTACACAGTTTGGTGTCAGAGGCAATGAATGAAAGACCTATTTTTGAAAAAGAAGTTAAAGAGAAAAATAACAAGAAATAGGCCTGTTGGAAGACTCCTTAACCACCATCAAGAGATTGTTGAAACGTCACATTATAAAGGCCAACAGTCTTTCCACAGATCTCAAACAAGGCTCCACCTTAGACAAAGAATAGAAGAGGCAGACTGATGAAAAATAGTCTGTAAGTGGACTAAAAGATCCTTGACAGGGGCTAATACATAGGCATGCAGTAGAGACATATGGAGGAAACAGTTCAGGTGCGATGCTTTGCAGTGACCCTAGGACCATGCCTGTTTATAGGTCTGATGTTAATGATGATTTTCTATTAAATAAACAGAAAATAGCTCAAAGTCGTGTCTTTGATGCTTTAAGAGTCTGCAATAGTACGTTTTGATTTTTTTGTTATTTTTAATTATTTCACCCTAAGCAAGGCAATACCACTAAGACACAGTGAGTATTAAAGAATATAAGAAAAAGAAAAACATTATTAAGGAGTGAGAATAGTAAAAGAACAGGACTTAAGAATATATATGACAGCGATTGATATTGCATTTAAATTTTTGAAGATCAATGTTGACTGGAAAGCAAGAAGTTGGAAGAGAGTTTCACAAGTGAGAAGTGCAGGAAATAAAACTGCTAGCATAGAACTTATGGTTACATCTAGCCATTTCAGCTGTAAAATGATGAGACCTTGCTGTCATTCTAGTACTGCTCTTAAATTTATCATTTTTAATAGCATATTTGTTCTAAGGTAAGGTACCTTAGAAGAAAGTAATATTTATTTGGATATAATACAAAAATGTGGAAAAAGGCCAAAAGGGGCGATTAGTGAAGGCTGGTTTTCAATCTGTCTTAAACTTAGCTAGCCACAATCACTGACCCAAACATAACAGTATTCCTTACACCAAAATAACAAATTCTTACTACAGACACCATAATACATCAAAATCTCTATGCAATTCTAACTAGTTCCCATATGTACAACTTGTCTGTGGGGAATAAAATAACAACATTTAAAATTGTAAATGCTTAGAGGAAAGTTCCTCAAAACAATTACCATGAAAGTATTTATAGAAAAGGCACAGGGAAGCTACATTATGATGGGGGAAATGACTGAGGTCGAGATGCCAGGTGTAGGAACATTTAAATTCTTTTTGCTTATTTGAGGCCATTCTAGTCAGACAAAGATTTTTTTCCTTTGTGCTACAAGTATTAATGAAATTGCTCTATGCCACTTTGTTGATTATAGTAACTGCTGTGATAAAAAGCAGTAAAAAATGAAAAGAATTCTAAAAGGAAAAAGATTAAAATAATCAAAATATGTTGTTGCAAAACCCCAGACAATTTAAAATACTACTGCTGGGTAGTCAACATAAGTGAAATAAGTTTAAATAAAATCACTGGCACAACTAAATGGCATAACAAGCTCCTGTGGTACAGAAATGGGAGTTTGAAAGTATTTTATTATTCTTGATTTTTACTGTTTCATTGGGAGGTTGAAGAATGATCTCTGCCTATAATATTGTTAAACTAACATAAGATACAATTTTTTTTTTTCAAGTTTGAATTATCCCCAATCCTTTTGAAGTAAGTTTTATTTGAATAGCCTCAGAAGTAAGTTTTATTTGAACAGCCTCTTCCACTTGATATTTTGTGGAACAACCTTATGGCAGGATGTTTTCCCAATTATGACAGTCTTAACCTATTCAAGTCTAGGGTTAACCACAGTTTTTCCTACATAGCTCATGAACTTCACTTCTTTATTTTTCATATGCTCATACAACACCACACAGTAACCCTCTACCTTGGCCTTGTATTTGGTAAACATTAGTATAAAAAAGAGAGGAAAACCTTTTCTGTCAAGGTGTTTCACTCCTTGAGGAATTTTATCAAGGCAACTGAAAAAAAATTTATTCAGTGACCAATATTTATAGATAGAAGTAATACAGTAAAGTATGGAATAAGAAAAATATAAGTATAAAATTTTCAAAGGAAAACTAATCAAAAATAGGAAACATTTAAAAAACAAAAAAAAAACTGTTTAAGAAATCAGAACGATATTAAAAAAGCATCTTTTTTATATGCTAAAAATGTGCAGAAAGTAAATGGTAAAAATTATTAAAATCTAAGAAAACATTAACAAAAAAATTATGAAGCAATACAAAATAATTCTAATAAAAAATTTAAATTTTCTGAAGAGTAAAAAAATGAAAATTTCTGAAGTGTAAAATAAAAATTAAAACTTTAAGAAAGTAAAAAAAAAAATTAAATATCAGAAGAGTGAAAAAAAATGTTTTAAAAGATTGAAAAAGAATAAAAATTTCTGAAGTGAAAAAAATTTAAATTTCAGAAATGTAAAAAAAATAGTTAATCTTTGATAAATTTTTCTATTTTCACTTCTGCTATAAATCAATTTCCTTATTTCATTCAGTTTTTCTATTTAAAAAAAAAGGTTAGAAAAAAAAATCCTTTTTCTACTTTTTTCACAAATACCTTCAATAAACTGTGATAATTAATTAACAAGTCAGTCGTTATTGGTACTGTGAGGATCCCCGGATGCAATTAAATCAAATCTTGCAATTCATTATCCAAAGTACTACTTAAAAAAAAATACAAATCCCAAGATTGATAAAAATAAAAAAATCACATGAAATCAGCAGAGAGAAACAAGGAATGTCTCAGCAGTTTTATGGGACAGAGAAAAAGTGGAAATGGAAATAGGAGCTTAAAAGAAGGAAAACTAAAAAAAGGACTCATGGTGTTAGTATGACTAATGAGTGTAGGGTGTGCAGCATCAGTCCAAAATTGGTAAATTGACTTGAACGCTTCTGGCCGTCTAGGAGACCACATCAAAAGCAGGTTGGAGATGAATTCTTCTGCTTCTTAAGTGTTTTATGATTCTTTGAAACAGCTGGAACTGACAATTCTTCCACTTGTCTATACACAGATATAGTTATTTATGAAGAAAATCTTAGTATGGCACAAGGCCTCAGAAAAAAAGAGTGATTGACCAAACTCATGATGATCATCAGTTTTCTTTCTGTGCCTGCTGCCAAAAACTGTGTCCTTTGTGTATCTTATATCACCAAGATTATGCAACCCAGTAATACATTCTAGTAGGACTTGGGATTGACAGAGGTCATGAACAATCATTATCATGATTCCCATGACTGGGTGTGACTCCTTTCCTCTACATATCTAGGTTGAAAACTTCTCTCCAGTCTTTTGGACTGGAGTAGAAGTTTATCCCTTGTTTTCTGTTTAGGATTGGGTTTCTTGTCACTTCTAAAGTCTACTTTAACTCTATACTTCTAATCTCTTTGCCTGAACTCTATTTTATATTGTTAATTAAATCTTGATGTCTTCCAGTCTAGAATTAGCTATCTTTCCTTATCTTGCCCTTTCCTATGCTAATACAATTCCACACAATGACCCTCTACCTTAAGTGGCCCTTGGGCCTTGTATTGGATGAACATGAATAAAAAAAAAAAAATTTAAATTTAAAAAATAAAACATACATATTCATTTATGTTTAGCGTGTCTTGGGTAAGTAGACATTAACAAAGCTCATCTCTCTTCAAGTCTAACCTCAGCTGATGTCCTCCAACTTGAAGGTCCACCTTGGTCATGAACATATCGCTGTTGATCCTTTTGGAGGAAATAGCTTATAGCTGTTGACTTCAGTCTAGAAAGCTGTCTGCCCAGTAATGACGTGTCATCAGTGAACTGGCTGCATCTATAACTACCCCATTGTGCAAGTGGCTGTTGACCCTCTAAGAACATTCATCCACTCTTTGATAGGTCTGTTTTTAATCCTGATAAATCTCTAGCTATCTTCCTCACCAGAATGCCTGGTGAGGAAACCGGTTTAGTCACTGATGATCCAAACATGTGACAGGTTGTACTGGTTTATAAGCTACCAGCAGCACTTGTAGAATTAGCTGAGAAAAAAATGACCAAACTACATTAGGGAATTAGTCTGTGAAATGAGTTTGATGAGCATTAAACTATACTAGGCACTCTGATTATTTATTAAGCAATACTTAACTGAGGGTAGCATAGCCATTAATAACATGGAAAGTGGGATTAACATGTCAGGTTCAAATTCCTGCTGGGATGGTTGCATTTATTTCTACACAAATACTCTTTAAAGGTATGTTTATTTTCCTGATATTATCTAACCCTTTGTGTCTCTAGTGGCTTTATTGCTTTGCTAGAAGTAAAATGATAAAAAAAAAAAAATTCACTTAAATTGTGGTCACATATGTGTGCATTAAAAGGTACAAATACTTGTAAATTACACACACACACACACACACACACACATATATATATATAAAGTAATTCATCAAGTCTAGAACAATCTTCAACAGTATGAAGAAAGCACTGGATGGCCATTTCTTCCTATATTTGGGACTCATCAGCAGTGCACATCCACTACCTAGAATCGAACCCGGACTGTTACAATACAATGAAAGTGTCATACCAATGGGCCTCGGTGATGAAGAAGTAACTAATTAGACTTGGTATAGTGCTACTCTTCACAAATTCCATGGTGTAACTCATCCGAGTTTCCCTAACCCAACAGGCTGTGCCCCCACAAGCCACGTCTTCTATCACCATGCCACTCCATCCAGAGCATTAGAAGCCGGTTGAAGCAAGGATATACAAGTGATAGAAATTATTATGAGAATTTGAAATAATCATAATTAAGTAATTCATTGAATCTAGAAGAATCCTCAACAGAATGCAGAAAGTACTGGACGGCTGTTTTGTTCAATATCTGGGACACATCAGCAGTGCGTATCCACTACCGAGAATCGAACTCAGACTATTATGATACGACGAAAGCATCATACCAATGGTCCTCAGTGATGAAGAGGTAACTAATTAGACTCAGTATAGTGCTGCTCTTCATGAATTCCATGCTGTAACTCATCCAAGTTTCCTTAACGCAACTGACTATATATATATATATATATATATATATATATATATGCTTGCCTATCATCCAGTTCACAATCCTCCGTGGTCTTTTGAACAGGAGTAGAGGTTTATCCCTTGTTTACTGTTTAGGATTGAGTTTCTGATTCCTTCAACTCTGTACATCTGTCATCCCTTCCTGAAATCTGAAATTTTATTCAGTGATTATTATTATTATTATTATTATTATTATTATTCCCCTCTGCCTTTTCCTTCTTTATCCTCATCTTCTTCATTTTCTACTTCTCCATCCTATTCACCATCATCTTCTTTTTCCCATTATTATTATTATTATTATTATTATTTCCCTCTGCCTTTTCCTTCTTCTTTATCCTCATCTTCTTCATTTTCTACTTCTCCATCCTATTCACCATCATCTTCTTCTTCCCATTATTATTATTATTATTATTATTATTATTATTATTATTATTCCCCTCTGCCTTTTCCTTCTTTATCCTCATCTTCTTCATTTTCTACTTCTCCATCCTATTCACCATCATCTTCTTCTTCCCATTATTATTATTATTATTATTATTATTATTCCCCTCTGCCTTTTCCTTCTTTATCCTCATCTTCTTCATTTTCTACTTCTCCATCCTATTCACCATCATCTTCTTCTTCCCATTATTATTATTATTATTATTATTATTATTCACCTCTGCCTTTTCCTTCTTCTTTATCCTCATCTTCTTCATTTTCTACTTCTCCATCCTATTCACCATCATCTTCTTCTTCCCATTATTATTATTATTATTATTATTATTATTATTATTCCCTCTGCCTTTTCCTTCTTTATCCTCATCTTCTTCATTTCTACTTCTCCATCCTATTCACCATCATCTTCTTCTTCCCATTATTATTATTATTATTATTATTATTTCCTCTGCCTTTTCCTTCTTCTTTATCCTCATCTTCTTCATTTTCTACTTCTCCATCCTATTCACCATCATCTTCTTCTTCCCATTATTATTATTATTATTATTATTCCTCTGCCTTTTCCTTCTTCTTTATCCTCATCTTCTTCATTTTCTACTTCTCCATCCTATTCACCATCATCTTCTTTTTCCCATTATTATTATTATTATTATTGTTGTTTCCTCTTCCCAATAGGAGTAGATAGGTGTGCCTATGGTCAGTGTTTTCAGGGGAAATAAAAAAAAAATTTGTAGAAATAATTCTATGAAACGGTATCCAAATTATATTTTTAATGCTCTTGGATATAAGTAATCATAACGTCCCTCAGATTTCTTTTCCTTATTAATAGTAGATAGGTTTGCTTATCATCCGGTTCACACTCCTCCTCTGACTTTTGAACAGGAGTAGAGGTTCATCCCTTGTTTCCTGTTTAGGATTGGGTTTCTGGTTCCTTCAACTTTGTACTTCTGACGTCTCTGCCCGAAATCTGAAATTTTATTCACTAATTATTATTTTTTTCCTCTCCAAATAGGAGTAGATAGGTTTAAACTTCTCTCCGATCTTTTGGACCGGAGTAGAGCTTTATCCCTTGTTTTCTGTTTAGGAATGAGTTTCTTGTCACTTCTAAAGTCTACTTTAACTCTATACTTCTAATGTCTCTGCTTGAACTCTGATATTTTATTTTGTTAATTAAATCTTGATGTCTTCAAGTTTAGAATTAGCTATCTTTCCTTATGCTAATAAAATTCCACACTGTAACCCTCTACCTTGAGTGACCCTTGGGCCTTGTATTGGATGAACATTAGTAAAAAAAAAAAAAAAATAAAATATACATACATACATGTACACATTCAAAGGGTAGGCAGACAGTGTGTGACAGACAAAGAATCAGTTTTCTTCTTTTATAGTATAGATTTTTACTGTGTACTTGTTTGTTATCAAGTTGGAACTGGGGTCAGACATTGTTTCCTTGATAACTATAGTATCAGACAACAGTGTAGTTGTGATACTGGCCCATTAATGTACTTTCTCGTGTGCGCTTCTTTGTTTGTGAACAACTTGTGGAAAGACAGAGAGAGAGCAACGTGAAACTCTCTAAACAATCTTTTGTGAATGAATGCAGAGTTATTTCTGTTCCTCTGATGTCTGGTTGTAGCGGGCGGGCGGGTGGAAGCCTCTGAGTTTGACAACAAATGAGTAAGAAAGTCTTACAAATATTCAGGATTTGTCTGTGTCTGTCTTACTCATAGGAAAGTTATTATTATTGAGATGCATGTTGTGGACCATTACACAAAAACACACATTCATACATACATAATTCATTCATTTGAGTGTGTGATGTTTACCTGACCGGAATGGTGGAAATTTTAACTTTTTTTTTTTTTTTTTTACCTAGTTCCATATTGGAACAACTTTTTCAACAGTTTTTAATACTCTTTTCATTTGTTTTTTTAATTTCAATTTTTTATTTAAATTTTTGAATTTTTTAAAAATTTCTGATTTTATATCTGTTTATTTTAATATAAGTATTAGTATATAATTCCCACTCATAACTTAAGTCCCCAAAAATCTAGAAAAAAAAAATTCTCTTGTGTATATTACTATCTCTTTAGTTACATTGATGTGAGTTTGTGACCCTGGGTTTAACGGTATTTGTGATTGTCAGACAAACTGATTAATTTTTAAATTTTGGATTTATTTATGGTTGCGTATATCGTTGTTTTTGTAGTAGTGGGAGGAAAAATTGTTGTCAGGACACCACTCATATGTATGCAGATATGCATACACACACGTTCACACATTGCAGCTCACACTGGGTGGGTGGGTTGCTACTATGTAAGTGGCATAGCATGTTCTTGCTGAGAAGGTTTGCCTTGATGGGACCAGGGAATGTAGTTTGTCCAAGCACTTTCTGTAGAAGTTGGGTTTGTTATATTCCCTTATTTGTAAATACTCTTGGGAAAGGTGTGAATCCACCTCTTCACCTCCCAGCTATGGGTTAATTAGTAAGACTTGTATCACTAAGAAATTCTTAAACTCTAAAAATATTTTCTGGCTTTAAATAACCTAAAAAAGGTTGATAAGCTATAGAACACCAATCAATCATATTTTTATTATTTATTTCCAGAGTTTATACATCAAACATTATTTGATTTTTACAACGTTATTGTTAAAAATCAAGTGTTCATCTGCCTAAGATGAAACACATTTTGTCCTCCTTGATGTAGATTTGCTTTTATGAAATAAGTCTTTTTATCAGGCTTTAATTAACCAGCAAAGGGTTAATAAATCATAATAAAAAAATCAATCAATCAATCAATCAATCAATCAAACCATAGCCAAAGTAAAGGCATAGGTACAACATTTGGCTTCATATATAAGAAATATTAATCAGTAATTTAAATGATTTTTGTTATTTCTGTCTCTACGCACTTGAATATATAAATTGGAAAAGAGAATATTTTTGCTGAAAAATCTTTTTTCTTAGCACAAAGTGCCATATTCTGTATAAACTAATTAAAATTTGTAGCTGCTAAATTTAACTGAAATTTAACATTTGTATCCAGTTCATATCAATTAAATTTAACCCTAGAACACTAACCATAGGTATATAGTACCCAGCACAAATTTTCCTATTTTTAATTACAATTTTCAGTACCTGATTTTCTTACCTAAATAATGTTTTTCAGTTCCTAGTAATGTTAACTTAAAGTACAAAGTTTGAAGTGCCTGCATGTAAAATATATTAAATTTATATTTAATATTTTTTTGATATTTTCAAAATTGGGTATGATATACCCATGGTTAGTAGTGGTGTAACTTTAATTGATGGTTAGTGTTCTAGGGTTAAGAATTTATGTACTTTGTTATCAATAAAATAAATAATGTGAATTATTTTCCACCCTACAACCACTTTTCCAACAGACAAAAGGTTGCAAGCCTCTTGCTGCTCTGTCTCTATTTCCATTGTATGTATTCTGAATGAGCTACATTTCTTAGTCCTGCCACCCCTGACCTTTGGAACTTGGACCCACCATGATATGTACATAAGTGTGAATCATCTCTAATCATTTTGTATTCCAATAGTAAGAAGTAAGTTCTATTTGGATAGCCTTTTCCCAAGAACTGACATTTTGTGGAACAAACTTCTGGCAGGATGTTTTCCCAATTACGACAATCTTAACATCTTCAAGTCTAAGGCTAATCATTATTTTTCCTGCTAAGCCCCATGAACTTCACTTCTTTTTCTTATGCTCATACAACACCACACAGTAACCCTCTACCTTGAAAGGCTCTTTGGCCTTGTATTTGGTAAACATTAATATAAAATAAGAGAGGAAAGCCATTTCTGGCAAGGAGTTTCTCTCCTTGAGGAACTATCAAGACAACTGAAAAAATTTTATTTAGTGACCAATACTTATAGATAGAAGTAATACGGTAAAGTATGGAATAAGAAAAATATAAGTGTAAAATTTTCAAAGAAAAAGAAATCAGAAATAGAAAAGGTTAAAAAACAAAAACTGTTTAAGAAATCAGAATGAAATTAAGAAACATGTTTTTAATATGGTAAAAATTAGCAGAATGAAAACAGTAAAATAATTAAAATCTACGAAAACATTAACAAAAAATTATGAAACAATACAAAAAAATTCTAATAAAAAATTGAAATTTCAGAAGAGTAAAAAAAACTGCTAAAGAAATCAGAACAATATTAAAAATATTTGGCCTTGGATTTGGTAAACATTAGTATTAAAAGAAGAGAGAGGAAAACCTTTTCTGCCAAGGTGTTTCACTCCTTGAAGAACTTTATCAAGGCAACTAAAAAAATTTTATTCAGTGACCAATATTTATAGACAGAAGTAATACAGTAAAAAATAGCACTAACAATTGAAATGTTGAATTAGAGAACATTCTAACATATTTTCAAATCTTATTACATAAAAGGAAAAGTAGATTATGGAAGATGCTATGTGACATAAATTCTTTTGTATATTAAACAAAATGGAATTAATGTCTATATTTCTGAGATGAGGTACATTATTTATATTATTTGGACAATTGTTCTCATCTTTGTCACCATATTTACCACAACGTTTCAGCCCTTCAGTATCTGTCTATATTTCTGAGATGAGGTATTATATACACTATTTACATTATTCGGACTATTGTCCTCATCTTTGTTGCCATATTTATTACATTTCAGCCGTTATACGCTCCGGCCTTTTTCAGGTTGGAATGAGCTGTTGATAGAAGACCAACTTAAAGTAGGTGGCACAGACTATTTGCATATGAATGATACTGGGCAGGTATTAGCCAATAGTCAGCGTGGGGTCTGGAACTGGCAGTGCTATATAACACCAGTGTTTTTCTCAGTCAAGAGAGGCACTCTTGATGTGTGGACATGTGAAAATCAGACAAGACTGATACATCAAGTTCATGAATTAAACGTTTTCTTGTAAATTTTTTTATGTTTACGTTACATTTTGAAATACGAATTGTATTCATTATTTACATGAAATGCACAGTTTGTCACACAAAAATGTGAAGAGCTTGTCATGAAAATAAGCTCATGTTAAAAGAAACAAAAATGATAAACAAAAGCACATTCCAGTGGCTAATTGTTATTTAGCTGAAGAAGCATAATGGCAAAGCATTTCCAAAAACTGTATTATGAATGCACTGGATGACATTGGCGGTAACATCATTTTGAAGAAGGACAAAAATGACAATGATGATCTTGATATTGTACTGACAACATAGTTTTTTTTAAAATTATTTCAATACAAGCAAGGTAATAAAAATGCAAGGGGTTATTGAGTGTTAGAAAATATGAGAAAAGAAAAACACTATTAAGGAAAAGGAACTGATAAGAGTACAGGTCTGGTTCAAAATTTCAGTAGTTCCTCTCAGCAAGTAAAGTTAAAGTGCCAAGAGAGAAAACAGCAGTTTAAATAGTATCTGATGAGCCAATCCACCTGGGACAGAAGGGGGACACAAGTCTATGCTCCTGCTGCTGCCATGGCTGATAGGACAAGTCCATTAAGTTGGGGAGGGAGAGATAACTGGTTATCCCAGTTACAATGAACAATAGTTAACAGAGAACAATAAAAGAACAGGAATTAAGAAGACAGGAGATAACGATTGATCTTGCATTTGCATTTTGGAAGATCAAACTTGAGTAGCAAAGCAAGAAGCCAGTTCCACAAGCGAGAAGTGTGACAGAAGAAACTCTTAGGATAGAACATATGGTTACATCTAGCCACTTCAACTTTAAAAGGATGAGACCTTGCTGCCAATCTAGTACTGCGCTTAAATTCATAAAGGCCTATATGACATAGCAGAAAGCTCAACAGAATGATAGCCATGAAAATATTAATGGAAAAAGCATATGGAAGCTATGTTATGATGGTGGGAAATTGACTGAAGCCGAGATACCAGGTGAAACTCTCATAATGTCGATCTTCGACATTGACAACAGTGAAATAGATTAAAATGTGGTTAATAACGTTGTCATATTTGGTTACTGATTTAGACTCATTGTTACATTTTAGTTAGTTTGGACCATAGATATAACATACATTCGGTCATGCTGTACCAAATATGGTGATGCACATGGTAAAAGATTACATATTAATATAAAAATTGGAAAACATATATTCAAATGTTCCCAGGTGAAAGCCTAATAAGCATAATGGGTAAAGTAGCATTAATATAAGATTCTACTGGACATCAAATGAGGGATCAGTTTTTTTTTTGTTTTTTTTTTAAAAGCAATAAACTGACCTCCCTATAAATACTGCATATTAATATAATAATTGGAAAGCATATAGTCAAATGTTCACAGGTGAAAACCTAATGAGAGGAATGGACAAAGTAGTATTAATATAAGATATTACAGGACATAAAATGGGGGATCAGTTTTCTATTGTCATCATCTAATACACTGATCCTCTCCAGAAATACTACATGTTAATATAATGATTGGAAAACATATAGTCAAATGTTCACAGGTGAAAACCTGATATGAATAATGGGTAAAGCTGTATTAATATAAGATGCTACCGGGCATAAAATGGGAGATCAGTTTTCTATTGTTATTAAGTAATAAACTGATCACCTCAGGAAATACTATATATTAATATAATAATTAGGAAACATACAGTCAAAGCTACACCACTGAAAACCTAATAGTAAGTCATATGAACTTAAAATATACCATCATTTTGGGGGGTGGGGTGGTGGTTTGATAGTAATTGCAAGTTCAGTCCCTCGTCTGGGTAGTGTGAATATAGACTCAGTGGAAACAGAATAAGCAGTACCTGAGCAGTACTAAATAAGAACTAGATGAGATATCTCCAAACCAACTACCCACACAGATTAAATAAAGGGTTTTATTTAAAAATTCTCTGACAGTTATCTGAATCAACAAGCCTCTGATGAAGGGCTCCACAGTCGAAACATTGTGATCATTACATCAAAGATGGGGAAATTAGTCCCATTGTTAAGAATAGGTAAAGTAGTGTGGAAAATAAAGTTGGGAATTAGGGTGGTCTTGGAGAAAAAAAAAAGATGTGAAAGTTACTTTGTTAGATTTACATAAAAAAATTCAAGTCTCAGTACATTCTGTGTTTGTAAAATCTGTATTATTCAAACAATATAAAAACTTGTCTTTTTTCTTTTCTTTTTTTTTTTTGTAAAGATGAGGTCTGTTCCAAGTGAAAAGTTTTCTTTTTTTTTTTTCATTGAATGGAAAGAAAAATGAAAAGAATGCATATGCTTTTCAATAAATAAATAAATAAAAGTGACTTTAAAAAACGATTACTCACTTAATTGTGATTCATGAATGTTTTCTGTCTGTTAGACTCCCTAAAAAAATGGGTGACATGTATAGTTGTGAAAATAGGAACAAGAAATATGAGTAAGAGAAAAAAATAGCTTTTTTCAATGCTTATATTTTTCCGTAATCTTTAAGACTCAAAAGAACATTTGTGGCAAATATGTTTGAAAAAGGAACTTTGTATTATTATTATTATTATTATTATTATTATCATCCCCCTCTGCCTTTTCCTCCTTCTTTATCCTCATCTTCTTCATTTTCTACTTCTCATCCTATTCACCATCATCTTCTTCTTCCCATTATTATTATTATTATTATTATTATTATTATTATTATTCACCTCTGCCTTTTTCCTCCTTCTTTATCCTCATCTTCTTCATTTTCTAGTTCTCCATCCTATTCACCATCATCTTCTTCTTCCCATTATTATTATTATTATTATTATTATTATTATTATTATTATTATTATTCCCCTGCCTTTCCTCCTTCTTTATCCTCATCTTCTTCATTTCAATTTTCACCATCATCTTCTTCTCATTATTATTATTATTATTATTATTATTATTATTATTTCAATGTGTTGTTTTTATCCATTTTTCATTTTCTATTCCCATCCTATTCACCATCATCTTCTTCTTCCCATTATTATTATTGGTATTATTATTATTATTTTTTAATTTCCACATTTTTTTCTATTTCATCTTTCCAGGTCTTTCCATTATTATTATTATTATTATTATTATTATTATTATCCCCCCCTCTGCCTTTTCCTCCTTCTTTATCCTCATCTTCTTAATTTTCTACTTCTCCATCCTATTCACCATCATCTTCATCTTCCCATTATTATTATTATTATTATTATTATTATTATTATTATTATTCCCTCTGCCTTTTCCTCCTTCTTTATCCTCATCTTCTTCATTTTCTACTTCTCCATCCTATTCACCATCATCTTCTTCTTCCATTATTATTATTATTATTATTATTATTATTATTTCATTATTATTCCCCTCTTCATTTTTCTCTTTTCACCATCATCCTCCCATTCTTTATCCCCCTCATTTTCTTCATTTTCTATCCTCTCCATCCTATTCATCCATCATCTTCTTCTTCCCATTATTATTATTATTATTATTATTATTATTATTTTTATTCATCTTCTTCATTTTCTTTTCCTCCCATCATCTTTATCCTCATCTTTCTTCTTTATCCTCATCTTCTTCATTTTCTTCTCCTATTCATCCTTCTTCCCATTATTATTATTAGTATTATTATTATTATTATTATTATTATTCACTTCATCCTCATCTTCTTCATTTTCCCATCCTATTCACCATCATCTTCTTCTTCCCATTATTATTATTATTATTATTATTCCCTCTGCCTTTTCCTCCTTCTTTATCCTCATCTTCTTCATTTTCTACTTCTCCATCCTATTCACCATCATCTTCTTCTTCCCATTATTATTATTAGTATTATTATTATTATTATTATTATTATTCACCTCTGCCTTTTCCTCCTTCTTTATCCTCATCTTCTTTCATTTTCTACTTCCATCCTATTCCTGCCTTTCCTCCTTCTTTATCCATCATTTTCTTACTCTCCTATTCACCATTCTTCCTTCCCATTATTATTATTATTATTATTATTATTATTATTATTCCCCTCTGCCTTTTTCCTCCTTCTTTATTTCCTCCTATCTCATCTTCATTTTATTATTATTATTATTATTATTATTATTATTATTATTATTATTATTATTCTCCATCCTATTTTATCCTCATCTTCTTCTTTTCTTCCCATTATTATTATTATTATTATTATTATTATTATTATTATTATTATTATTATTATTACAACTAGTGTACCTATGCTGTCAGAAATGATGGCTTATTTTTTATCATAATCTTGTAATATCCATAATTTTTCTACCATAGACTGTATATACTTGGGTATAATCCAACTTCATGTAAAGTATGACCCTTGAGTTTTTTCATAAATTTTAACCCTTCCAGAAAAGATTTACCTGTGTATCGTGAAACCAGTCACAGAAAAATGCATGATTTTTAGCCTCTTAAAAAAAAGGTTACCTATGTATAGTGTGCCCTTATTTTGTGTGTAAAAAAAACAATCATAAAAACTTGCAGTATACTCGGGTATATACGGCATTACAAATTTACATTTTCTGCGACAACGTTAATAGATATGTTTGAAAGTAATTGTTACTTGTAAACAAATGCTTGCTGCTATCACTTGTATCAAAGTTTATCTTATTAGGCTCTCAGATGAGACAGGAAATATATAAATAAATATACATTGCTAATTATTACATGGTGTTTAATTGAAGCTGAAAGAATAATAGTAATAATTTGTAGCAAGAAGGATACATAAATGTTGTAGCATATGTAAGGACAATAATGGCTATGTCCACATTCATATAAATACAGTAGTAAATACTGTATGCTGGTCTGAAGTTGAAGATTCATTGTGGAATTCACTTGACTCACTTCTAGCAGTTGACTTCTTCTTCTACGCGTAGATGGCAAATCTTATATGTGTTGTTCTTGTCCTAAGTATTATCATTCATTACAAACCTCTGTGTGATTATTTTATTCAGTAACCTTCCCTGGGTTACAACAGTAAATTAGGAATGTCTAGACCAGTAGTTCCCAGACATTTTTCTATGGGCCACATTTTCGGAATGAAAATTTGCTGTACCTCACCAAATTTGATGTGATAAAAAGTACATTCAAAAATAAAAAAAGGCCCCCCCCCCAAAAAAAAAACTGAGAGACGATTAAGGGAAATAACTGCAGATTTGAAGTCAGAACATTATCATTGATAACATTCTCTTCCAATTTGTGGACACAAGTTACTATATTCTTAATATTTGATATAGTGCAAAAATATCACAATGATAAAATTGGTTGATAATTATTTACACTGGGACTCATGCATGCAATTACAAGTAATCCAAAAAAATATTTTAAATTTTGTACATATATTTCTAAATCTTTGATTTTCTTTCAAACATTCTGCCTCACCTGCTATCCTCTTCGTCCACACCTATGAGGTGTACTGCATTATTTGGAAACCACTAGTTTAGACACTATTAAAGCAAAATGCTCTTTAAAGTTAAAGCCTGCCATATCACTTCCAAGTAGTTAAATCACACTCATTTCCTTTTCGTTTCAGATGTAAAAATAACATTCCACTTAAGCAACTTTTTTCTTGAGGAACTGCCATTATGTGGAAAAATTCTCCCATGTGGTTGCTTTCCTGATCACAACAATCTTAACCTCTTCAAGTCAAGGGTCAATGTTTATCTATCCACCTTATCCTCATAATCTTCACTAAATACCATCTCTTCTTTCATCTATATCCCATACCTCATTCTGTAACCTATGTTGAATGAGTTTAGGGCCCTGTATAGGGTCAATTTTAATAAAGAAAAAAATGTCTTATTTTTTATACATGTCTCATGCTTCATGTTAATTTGTTTCAAGTTTGAATGTTTTCTGTTTTATATCAGTTTTGGCTTAAAGTTTTTGTTTAAAAAAGGCTGAACTGACTTCTAGAAAAGCCAGCAGAAATTCAACTCCAGGGAAAGACATATGTGAAAATTATTAAAACTAATAAGAATATTGCCACTGATATAAAGAAATATTTTTTATGGTAAAATATTTCAAGGAGGTAAAGATGAAACCTACCAAACTATGTCTGCAACATACTTATAAAAAAAAGAACACTAACAATAATGGAATCATTATTAATAAAAAAAGAAAAAAACAACACTCAATAATATCAACTATCAACATAGTGTGTTGACCGTGTTTGGTAAAAAACAAAAAACATTCCAATCACAATATATATATATATATACAATTGTGGACAGAATTATTCACCCAATGTTTCCATAATTACAAATAAAACTGTAATACTTTAAATTTTCATAGAAATTTCATGTGCATTTTTTCACAAATGAAGAAATAATGGATTTGAAAGAATCTGTAGTGATGCCTAAAACAAAATTTTTATTTTAATGTCAAACAATAATACAAATAACACCAAAAAACATTTAACATGGGACAAAATTATTAACCCCCTTGACTCAGTAATCAATTGTGTAACCATTATTCTTGATTATTGCTTTTAATCATTTTTGATAGTTCCTACAGACACTCTTCCTTGGCAATAGCTTCTAGTTCCTCTAAATTCAAAGGACTTTTTTTCTTACTTTTTTCTTCAAATATGCCCATAAATTTTCAATGGGGTTTAGGTCAGGACTTTGTGCAAGGCAAATCAATACCATAATTTTGCTGTCATCTAAGTATTTTGTCACAATTTGTGCCATGTTTTGGATCATCGTCATGTTGGAACGTTCAGTGATGCGCCAAAGTCAGATTTCATGCACTTTCATTTTATATTATTTTTAAGAATAGCCAAATACTGCTCTTTATCCATGATACCCTGTACTCTCACTAGATCTTCTGGTCCAGAAACAGCAAAAATATCCCCAGAACTGTGCTTAATTGTAAGGAGAGTATATTTTAGTTTGCGAGCTTCATTCATTTTCCTCCATACATAATGAGAGCTCATGTGATCAAATAATTCTAGTTTGGTTTCATCTGACCATAAAGCAGAGTTCCAGTATTTACTTTTATGTTCTAGATGCCTTCTAGTATAAGCTAATCTGAATTTTAGGTGTTTAGCCTTAAGCAGGGGTTGTTTTCCTTGGGTGACAAGCTCAAAGTCCTGTACGATGAAATCATCTAGTGTCTGCCTTTGTCAATACATTCAATCCTGATATCTTTACATCATTGACAATGTCCTTAGTTGTTAAATGAGGATTCTTCGAGACATCTCTAACAATTTTCCTTCTCATTCTCTCAGAAATTAACCATTTTCTTTCAGTCTTTAATTTATTCTCAACACAATGAACCTCGTTATACTTCTTGATAATGTTATGAATTGTCAATCTAGGAACATTTAAATGCTTGAAAAGTGTTACATATCCATCACCTTGTTTGTACGCATCAACTATCTTCATTTGGAGCTTCTTGTCAAATTCAGCTGTCTTTACCATGGTTGCAGAAAGAATAAGTTATCATGGTACATGACACTCACATATTGTCTTCATTATCTTTTAGAATGTTATAGAACCAGGTCAATACTATTTCATTTTCAAAGGGTGTTTGTATTAAATGTTAAATTAACTCCAGAACACTAACCATGAGCATATAGTACCCAACACAAATTTTCCTATTTTTAATTGCAATTTTCAGTACGTGATTTTCTTACCTAAATAATGTTTTTAACTTTCTATTAATGTTAACTCAAATTACAAAATTTGAAGTGCCAGCATGTAAAATATTTCAAATAAAGATTTATATTTAACATTTTTTTGATATTTTAAAAATCGGGTATGATATACCCATGGTTAATAGTGGTGTAACTTTAATTGATGGCTAGTGTTCTAGGGTTAAGAAAAAAAATTACAATAGAGAAATATTATTTCATAATTTCTATAAGGAGGTGAATAATTTTGGACTGCACCAATTTTTAGAAAAATCTACAATTAGAAATCTAATAGATCGAAACTTCTAAAAATTTCATGAATTATTCAAAGCTAAATATGGAATCGACTATTTATGGTAAATTCAGTAAGTACTTGCAAATATTTGCATTTACTTAGAAAATATGCAAGGATTCAGTGGGGTGAATAATTCTGTCCACAACTGTATATATAAAAATCTACATATTCAGTTAAAAATTAAATTAAAAAGAAACATCCTTGATAATGGTTAACAGAATAACCAAAAGCACTCGCATATATAGAACATTTAAACAGTTTTTACGCACTTTATGTCCAGAAAAGAAAACACTTATCCGAACACAAGAAAAATTGAACTTAATTGTAGTACTTTGTACCTTGTCTTTAATGAAACTTATATTTATAATTATTTTTTTTCTAATGTTCACCCAAAACAAGGCCCAAGGGTCACTCAAGGTAGAGGGTTACTGTGTGGAGTTGTATTAACAGAAGAAAGGGTAAGATAACAGGAAGTATAGACAGATAATTTTAGATTTGAAAAGGTCAAGATTTAATGAGCAAATAAAATTTCAGTTTTCAGGCGGAGATGTTAGATAAAGTTGAAGTAGATTTTAGAATGGACCAAAAACTCAACCCTAAACAAGAAAAAAGGGAGGAACCTCTACTCCTGTTCAAAAGACTGGAGAAGAGTGTATATTGGATAATAAGCAAACCTATCTATTCCTATTGGGAGAGGAAAACATAATAAAAATTACTGAATAAAATTTTAGTGAAGAAGGGAAATTATATATATATATATATATATATATATATATATATATATATATATATATATAACACTCCATTTAGCTGGGCTTAATCACAAATTTAACAACATAGATAGAATTAATATATAACCCCATAAATCAAGCCCTACCCAAATTTCTCTCCCACACAAGACAGACATGCTTGTGGAGGTGCTGAGGTCTTACACTTCTACACACATATCAATATATATATTTACACACATCATACACACATTTAGAACTAAATGATAACATACTCTTAACACAAACACATCCCCTTTCTCAGGAATCAATAAAACTGTCAAAATGCCCAAGGAAATTAAGAGTAGCATGAATCTATCCAGCCTCTATCTTGAAAAGCAACGTAAAAGAGGACGTTTGACCAACACACCGACTGACCAAAATTAATGATAAAAATTAAATGAAAACTACAGATAAAGTTAATTTTCTTCAGAAAGTCATTCTTTCCTGTAGTTCACTGCTACTAAGAAGCAAGAATTGTTTCTTTTCCTGATGATGGCCATGCTGACTGAAACTAGTTGAGGAACCTAACTGAAGTAATAAAACAAAAAAATATTAAAATACAACCCATTGTGTCTGAAAATTTATTTTTTCAATATTTATTATTGTTCAAAACACACACACACACACACATATACATATATATATATATATATATATATATATATGCACACTAATAATAATAATAAATATACATTTTGTTCCTCACCATTTGGTATACTGTGCCCTACTTGAATATAAGAGTCAATTTTTATATATACTCATAATCTTCACTAAATACAACCTCCTCTTTTATTTATATCCCATTCTATAACCCTCTACCTTAAGTTACTCTCGAGCCCTGTATAGGGTGAATTCTAGTAAAAAAAAAAATTCAATTTCAAGTTTTTTTTATTTACAAAATGCTGAACTGATTAGGAGGCACCTTGGAGTAATCGATAGTAGCTCGGATCGAGGAATCTGAGAGCTGAGTTCAAATTCTGGTCAGGTCCATTACATTCACTTACATGCTAATATTCTTGGAATAAGTATGAATCATCATCTTCTCCCCCAGACTATGGAGAGAGAGGAGGAGACCGTGTTTTATAGCCTTGGTTGGCAATTGGTCTAGAAGAAGGAAAACTCTCAATTCAAACCAGCCTGGAGAGGGTTGGGCTCCATTAAGCTATCTTTGCCCAAGAGAAACCACTTCTGCTGTGGCTGCAGATCATGTGGTACCCCTACAAGCCTCACAGGATGCATGATCATGAACTGATTTCTAGAAAAGCTAATCAGAATTCAGCTCCAGGGACAGAAATATGTGAAAATTATTAGAACTAATAAGAATACTGTCTAGGATATGAAGAAATATGTGGATTAGTTTGTAAGGTAGAATTGTTTCTCATCCTTACTGTCTGATGAAATAAACTGGTGAAACTACAATATTTAATAAGCAATCTTTTGTGATGATGAGAAACACTTTGTCTGTCTGCGGCAGAATGTGTGACTCACATGACTGAAGAGTTTCAGTCTCACTGCATTTTCATGCACTGATTCTTCTGAACGTGTGGCCAGGCCTGCTTTTTATTGACTCTAGAATAGTTGTCAACCAAGGCTATAGAATCCAGTCTACCCAGCTATTTAATAATGGGGTGGGGAGAAGAGACGTATTCATACCTTTCTCAAGAGCATTTGTATGTCAGTGAATATAATGAACCTGACTGAAGTTTGAACTTGGCTCCCCCGTTTTCAGTGTCACTATCCATTACACCATCCACATGTCCTCATTTGTATCTTATATCTTCAGTTGGATGTTTATATATATATATATATATATATATATATATAATCCAGACATGCCCACAAATATATTTTTTAATTCTGACATTAGCCCTCCCCACACACACACACTTTTTAACTTTCAAAAGAAGTAACAATTTATTTTCAAATTTCCCAAATAAATTATTTATTCAGTCATGTTATCTACCATCAATCGAAGAAGAACTATTATAGGTCTGAAACATGGAAGTTTTTGTGTAGCGATGTAAAATGTTTTTATTCTAATCTATTATAATAAAAACATTTTAATAAAATATATAGTGTGTGTGTGTGTATATATATATATATAGTGTTTGTGTATATATATCTGTGTGTGTGTAGTGATAAGTGTGTGTATATATATATATATTGTATTTGGTAAGTTATCCCTCTTTTATACAAGTTTTGTTAGGTGATATATTTTTTTTTTATCAGTTAGGTTTCATTTTATAAAATCAAATTAAAAAAGCCAATAATAAAAGATAACTTTAAAAATGAATCTATACAAATATAGTTGTAATTTTATTTTCAGTAAACAAATAAAACTGCTTGTAATTTGCACAAATATTTTGACTAAAATCAGAAACTCCTTGAAATTACCTGACAGAAGTATTCAGGAAGCTATTTGACTAATCATGAAAGTGTTCTTTTTAGTCTGAAGAAATTGTTCTTTCTAGTGTTTTTATTATAAAAAAAAAGGTTATTATTTTATAAAATTGAATTAAAAGGACGGTATTAAAAAATATTTCCTTGTTATCATATGTGGCCATAAAATCAAAATAAGAAAGCGATATTGACGGAAAATTTACAAGTTATTTATGTGACTAAATACTTAAAACTATATTCTTGATTATTATTATATAATTAAACCAATTTCAAAGTTGTCTCAAAATCTGAAGAAAATAGAAAAAAATCACTCAATTATTACTACAAGGAAACTTTCTCAATCCCCAAGGAAATAAAATTGGTCTTAAGTCAGCAAAATATTATAACTAAAATCCCTGAACAAATAAAATTGCTTTTAATTGGCAAAAATATGACAAACCAGAAATTCCTTACAGTTACTTGACAGAGAATTTTCAGAAAGATTCTTGATTAATCCTGAGAATTTCACTTGCCACTTTCTAAATATTAAGGAAAAAACATTTTGTCAGGTGTTCAAACATCCCACGTTACTAAAAGAGGGTTAAGGTTGCAACCCTTGGTAAACTGTGTGATTGTTGGTGTAGGATGAGGTTTTTCTTCGTTTTATATCAGTTGAATCTCAAAACCTGAAAACTGGAAAATATCACTTCATTAGTACTACAAGATACTTTCACACCCCTTAAACAAATAAAACTGCTTGTAATTCATTCAATTATTGACTAAAACCAAAAGCTCCTTGTGAGATGTTTAAAAACCCCATGGCAGGGATGGAGGTTTAAACTCACACATTGAAATAGTAAATTAGGTTAATAGGTTTTAATTTTCAGTAAAATCTTTTAAAACAATTTAGGTTCAATCTGATTCCTCTTCAACTGTTTTTTTTTCTTATTTCAAGCAATGACCAAATAAGTGACTGTGATCTTTGCATGCGGTTCCACCACACTCGTTAATCAGTCTTTAATCTATGGCTATGTAATTTGCACAAAACTCCCTGGAGTTACTTGATAGAGATATTCTGAAAACTATTTAATTAACCAGGAAAATTTTACTTGGCACTTTGTAACTATTAAGGAGAAATATTGGTGGTGTTCAAATACGCTAACATACTAATGGAGTTTAAAAGAATTTATTTGTAAGGTGAATTTAAGATTGATTTATTTGTTTTTTTTATGGTTTGTCAACCTTTTGCCAGTTATTTAAAGCCAGAAAACATTTTTGGATTGTCAGAATTTTTGGGAGATAATAATGAATTACTGGTACAAGTCTTACTAATTAACCTATAGTTGGGGGAAGGCAAAGAGGTGGATTCATATTGTTCCTAAGGATAAGTGAATATAACAAACCCAACTAGAATTGGAATTCTGGTCTCTGATTTCCATTTCCGAATCGTTATCTATTATACAATCCACACCTCCAAGCTTACAGTACCTGGTATTCCCAAGCAGTCACCCATCTAGGTATTGACCAGGATCAATATTGCTTAACTTTGGTGAACGTACAATGGGATATAACTGTAAGCTGGTAAATTGAAGAACAATTATTATGACTATTTTCTTTTCTTTTTTAGATTTACTTTTTTTAAAGAATTATTTTTTCATTTTTTTTCTGCCATAATGAACGGTATTTTATTTAACATTCCTCATCCGATGATTAACTACCGATCCTCATCTCTAAGGAATAAGGGATGCAACAATTTCTGCCTCCATTTTTATTCCTGCCCCCTCCCCACTCTACCCAGCTCCGCCCTTTTTATGTCTTGAAGTCTGTCTGCCTTGTCATGTTATCTTAGGGTAATTGAGAATATTTCATTCGTTAAAAATTAAGTCTGTGTTTCAGTGGCACAAAATAATGGCACAAGATAATGGCGCCTAAAAGAATTAGCAACCAAAAAAGAAAATCATTTCAAAGAAAGAGAATAAAGCAAAATAGAAGAACGTTGGCAAAAACATGTAAAAATTCGCAAAAGAAATAGCCCAAAAAAATAGAAACAAGAAAAGAATTTTATTAGGTTGAGTCATAAATAATTTCTGTTTTTGTTTATCAACCTTATTCTTATAAAAATCCAGTACAATTACAATTTATTCAATTATATATTCATCATTATTTGCAATGACTTGTTGCCACTTATCAGGGCAGTTCTTTGATACTTTGTGAGTAAAATTCTGCAGTTTTTGAGGAGCGGAAATTTTTGACAAATCTGGTTCTCCGCATTAAAGTAATCTTTCAGTGGTCAAAGAAAGTTAATAATCATTTTTTTTTACTTTTTATTCAATTATATATTCACCATTATTTGCAATGATTTGTTGCCACTTATCAGGCAGTTTTCTGATGCCTTTTGTCAAATTCTGTAAGTTTTAACGTGAAATAGATTTCACCAAACACTTGAATCTGGTTTTCATGAAAGAAAGTATTCCTCATTAAAGTGTTTTTGCAGCAATCACAAAAGGTAATAATCGGTCGGTGTAAGGTCAGGTGAATATGACCTGTTGGAGGGGGGGTGGAGAATAGACCTACTGAGATCTAAAAGTTTTCCTGCATTATTCTTAGTGTAATGCTGCATTGCATTGTTATCGATGATATGGAACAAATATTACGCAACGATGGCGGGATGTGCACAAGGAAGGAGAGAAGATCTCTGGCATGGAACAGATACTACAACCGCAGCATCTTAAAAGTCTTTGATATTTTAACTTGGCTTTGTTTCGTCTGATAAATGAGTATCTTTCAGTTTGGTTAGAACGCAATGAAACTGATTGGAGCACTTTAGTCCTTAAAGTTTTAAAAAAATGATTGAAATTTTCATCAGTATTTTTTTTTTTAAAGCATTTCACCCTAAGCAAGGCTGGAGTGCCACTAGCATGCAAGGGATTACAGGATGTGAGAGCAACAGTAAAGAGGGGTTTTTGAGGAAAGGATAAAGAGAAGAAAAGTATCAGATGTTGATTAACATTACATTTGAATATTTGAAGATTATAGCTATCAGGGAAGCAAGTAAGAGGAAGGGAGCTTCACTGTTGGGAAGTGTGAGAGAAGAAGCTGTTGCATAAGAAGAGACGGCTACATTTAACAATTTTCAACAGTCAAAGGGTGGGCCAACTTAGTAGCATGCTTAAATTCATGCAGTTGGGGTACCAGTGAAAGTAGCTCATCACAGCAGTTGCCATGAAAATATTTATAGAAAAGACAGCGGGAAGCCACAGCACATCTGTGAGAAAGTGACTGTAGAAGTAATGCCAGATCAGGACCTATCCCATTGCATATCCATTTCTAGATTTTGTTGAGGACCTCGAGATGAACAGCAAGGACACCAGACCAGATATTGCAACAGTATTTAATTCAAGAACAAATGATTGATTTGTAGATTTGAAGGATGGACTCAGGTGAAAAAAACCTGACACGACACAGAGAATCAACTTTCCTTAGGGTAGATGAAGCTATTGATTCAATGTAGTTGTTTGGGTCAGTGGAAAGTGTGAGACCAAGCAGGCACAGAGAGATGCTCTTGTGGAGTTGGGCATTGACCATCCTTATAGGAGGTAAGGAGGGTTCTCTATGGTGGGTAAATGAGAGCTGTTTCGTTTTAGAGGCATTAAAGTTTACAAGCCATTTCCTGTCCCACACAACCACAGATTTTTCAAGACCAACAGCCAGGTTAATTCTGTCAGCAATGCCGGATTTACTATTGTGACAGGAGTAAATAGTAGTGTCGTCTGTGTAGGGTTTTTTTTTTATATATATATATAATTTTATCAGCAAATTTAGAAAAAATTGGTTTATAAAATTTATTTTCTATAAATTGCAATGAAAATGACTATTTATTATTTTCTTCCCTCATATTTTATTTCATAGCAAATTACACAAAACTGACTTTGAAATAATTCAATATATTTTTGAAAAGCATCATTTTTTAAAAAAATTGCCACAATAAATTATTCTTGTTTTGAAGGCACAAATCTGTTTTTGGTAAACTTTGTCAATGAGATGAATGGTTACTATGAAATATAAGAGATGAAAAAATATCTGATGATGGAGAGTTTTGATTTTTATTGGATTATAACGTAACAGCTGAAATGCGCAAAGATGGGTTTTGGGACGAACATTGCAAATATGGTGAATGTTTCAAGAGCAAAAGGAAGAAAAAAAAAGCTTTGAATTTGTTTTTGCGTTTGTGATGTCAAAAAGCAGAAAGAGGAAAGATTAAAAGCGAGGGTGAGAATAAAGAAATCTTGAATTGAATGTATGTATGTAAGAAAGAAAGATTAAAAGAATGGAGAAAAGTAAAAATAAAATAGTAAAAGATTAAGTGATTGAAAGAAAAAGCTCAAAGAAAACAATGAAAAAAGTGATAAAAAGGAAGAAAAAGTTTGAGTATAAAAAGTGAAAATGAACAAAAATGGTTGAGTAAAAGAAAAAATTAAAAAAGAAAGAAATAACAAAAAACAAATGAACTTGACTAAAAGAACAAAATAGGAAAGAAAGATTAATAAGTATGAGAAGAAAGGTTGGGGGGAGAAGAAAGTTAATTGAGTGACTGAAAGAAAGAACAAATGAATGAATGAACAAATTCAAAGAAAGAATGAATAAATGAATGAACAAATTCAAAGAATGAAAAGATGAATGAATTGAAAGAAAGAATGAATGAATTCGAAGAATGAATGAACAAATTCAAAGAATGAAAAGATGAATGAATTATTTCAAAGAAAGAAAAAATTCGAAGAAAAAAGAAAAGAATGAATTAATGAATTCAAAGAAAGAAAGGAATTATTAATTAATTCAAAGAAACAATTAACTCAAAGAAAGAAAGAATGAATGAATGACTTAATTAATTCCAAGAAAGAATGAATTAATTCAAAGAATGAAAGAAATCAAAGAATGAAAGAAAGAGTTCAAAGAAAAGAATGAATTATTAATTAATTCAAAGAAACAATTAATTAACTCAAAGAAAGAATGAATGAATGAATTCAAAGAAAGAATTCAAAGAGTGAATGAATGAGTTCAAAGAATGAAAGGATTAATTCAAAGAAAGAAAACGTTAGAATTATATAACAAAATATGCCACGGATATATTTTATTTTTTTTAAATGACCAAAAATTGAAAGAAAAATGGATAGAAAGAAAAAAATATGAACACAGTAAAACCTGACAAATAAAGATTAAGAAAAGACGTTAAAAAGAGGGCCAAAAAAAAAAAAAAAAAAAAAAAGAAAGAAAGAGATAGAAAGAAATCATAATTCTTTTCATATAAATTCATTCTTTATACAGCCCGGTGTCTTTGAAGTGGCTAGACATTAACCAGTATGGTTAGGTTCAGACTGCAAAGATGGATACAATCATTTTTATCCTGAACCCACCCATATGAGGCTATGTGTGTGTGTCTGTGTCTTTCTCTTCACTATCTTATGTCTTCCTTTACCTCGAACTTTCTCATTTTTTTTCTTTCGTTTGCAGCCTGGCTCAAATTAGGTAAATAAAGACCGTTAGAAAACTTTGTAAACCTGGGCAGAGATGAAAGAAACGGACATCTATCTATGTATGTATGTGTGTGTGTGTGTGTGTGTGTGTGTGTTCACAAATCTTTCAGCTGATGCACCAGTACGGCTTGTCCTCGCCACCCTGCCTCTGTGATGTTGGGTTTGCAGGGGTCTGCGTTTTATTTGATCTCTGTTTAGAAGGTTGAGCCGAGGATTGCATGACGTTTGCGCATGTCATCGTTGCTGCTCGCTCCTGTTTCATATGGGCGTGTGTATTGAGGTACGTATGCGTTGGAAAGCGCGGCAAGTTGTTGAGCTTCGGTTAGAGAAACGCTCCTCACCTGACATCAACCCTCCAAAGACCAATGCACATATCAGTGCCCCCACCACCACTCCTTACCAACACACTCTACAAAATTACATTATAAGACATGAGAACACATCGACGTTCATATTTTTCTGTCTTTTTCTGTCCCTTTAAATATATATATTTTTTTTTGTCTGTCGGACTTTTTTATTCTTTTATCCTTCTTTGCTGACTTGGTCATTAATTTTGCTTCTGTTCTCTTTGACCTTTTACTTATCTTTTTCTTTCTTTTTCTTTCCTCCTCTTCAAATTGTTCTCTTTGTTTTCCTTTTCTTTTTCTAACCATTTCTTTTTTCCTTTTTCATTTCCTGTCATTCTTTCTTACTTCTTCAAATTGTTCTCTTTGTTTTCTTTTACTTTTTTTCTAAACATTATTTCTTTTTTGTTTTTCATTTCATGTCTTTCTTTCTTATTTACCATACCTTTGCATGAATTTTTCTCTTCACTTTCACTGTATATTTTTCTCTCTTTTTTTCCTTCTTTTTTTAGTTTTACTTCAGCCTTTCTCTTCCATTCCTTCTTTTGCTTTTTTCCTCTTTTCTGCATCTTTCTTTTATAATTTTTTTCTTGTTTTGTTGCTTTCTCTTTTCTCCATTCTTTCTCTTTGTATAGATCTCTCTTTTTTTCAGTTTTTCTTCCCTCTTTATCTTTCTTATGTCATTTTTTTTTCTCTATTTCTTTCTCTTTTCCTTCTGACCTCTTCATTTTTTAAAAACTTTTCTACATTCTTTCTGTTTTGTCTTTCTTTTTTTTTTACATTTCTTTCTCTCTTTGTATTATTACTTTCTTCTTGTCCATTCTTTCTTTTTCATTCTATTTTTCTTTCTTTTGTACCCTTTAATTTCTTTTCTCTCCACTTCTTTCTTTTTATTTATTTTTTTTCCTTTTCTGTTATCTTTTTTTTTATAATATTTTTTTTTTGTATCTATAACTTTTGTAATGCCTTTTTCTCTCACCTTTACTTTTTTCTCTCACCTTTACTTTTTTTCTCTCACCTTTTCTCTTTTTCTTTCACCTTTTCTCTTTTTCTTTTATTCTTCTTTGTCGCTTTTGTTCTTTTTTCTTCCTCTCTCATTTCTAATTAATCTGTCAATTTTTAATATTTTCCAATAATAAAATCATGTTTTATAAATAGTGAATTAAAAAAAATATTTTAAACAAAAGAAAATAAACAATTTATAAAGCCTTTTTGCAAATGCTGTATCCTTTAATGATAGTGCCTCTTGATAAAGTAATTTCTCTATTATCTGTGAATCATGATGATTTCTTGCGAAAGATAGCTCTATAGTTTCCCATTGCTTTGCTCATGGTTTTGTGCCATGGGTCCTTACCTATAACTACAGAATGAACTCTTCCTAACACTATGTATACTTCGACTCTCGAGAGAGGGTTGAATCGAGTCGAGCCGTTAGTAGTTCACTCCAAACCAAACTGACAGTCATACTAACGCCTTCCACATCTTGTATTATTATTTCGTGTAATATACCTTCGTTATTTCTACTCTTGTGTTCGTGTTGTTCTTCCTTGGTACCTAACCTGGACCATAACATTTTGTATTCAGTTTTCCTCCTCACACATTGGTTGTTGTTTTTTTCTAATGCCATATCCCTTTATGGCTCTCCAAAGATTCCTTGTTTTTATTATCAGTGAATTGCAATGGCTTTTTGGGAAAGATAGTGATTTTCCATTGCATTTTCAACAGATTTGGAATTAAGAGTTGTCCTTCTCCTAAAGTAAATGCAGACGAGACCTGAATTTGAACTCAATATGCCAACTCTACTTTCAGTACTAATAACTATTACACTACCTGCACATCCCATTTTTTTTTTCATTTTATACAATTCCCAATAAGGTGTTTCTTCCAGCCAGCCATGCTTAACATAATATTCTATCTTCAGATAGCTGACATTGTCTGCTGTTATGTCAGTTTCATATACCCACAATAGCAGACCCAAAAATGTAAAAACTCGAGTTGTCACTATATTGACCAAACTCACAATAGTAGGTATGGAAATGCTAGATAAGGTGACAGTCTCAAGCAGAAAACATTGCAGCAAACAACATCAGCTGTTTGAAGATTGTGTATTATGTTACACATGTATCTTAAAGTAGTAGCCAACCAGTAGAGACATCTTATTGAAATTGTGTGTGTGTATATACATACATATATATATATATATATATATATATATATATATATATATATATATAATTTTATAAAGGGTCCGGTGTCTTTTGTCTTTCATAATCCATTATCAAAGAGATTTTTTTTGCTGTGTCTGTGATTTATGTGTATATATTGTTTCTTTGATAGATTTTGAGAGTGTCATGTCAGCCTTTTTCTTTCTTCACATCCCCATCAACAAAAAACTCTTTGATAAGGGATTATGAAAGACAAAATACTCAGAAAACACTGAACAGTTTATATATATATATATATATATATATATATATATATATATATATATAGGAAAGACAAAAGTATTCAGAAGTCATGTGACAATTTATATAGACATCTTCCTTTGAAACAAGGAAAATGGTTCAAAGTGTAGAAAAATATAATAATAATGGAAAAAGAAGATGATGATGGTGAATAGGATGGAGAAGTAGAAAATAAAGAAGATGAGGATAAAGGAGGAGGAGGAGGAAAAGGCAGAGGTGAATAATAATAATAATA